>NJDD01002720.1:140286-152868 GCA_002245505.1 Calephelis nemesis
TCGTGCTGGGCTAGTCCCATTATTTTTGATTTGTCCAAAGGACTCACATCGTATCCACGTCATCGTATCATAAAGTTTAGACTCGTTTGATGATCGCGTATGCTTTTGATCTTTAAGATGTCCAATAGAGGTTTTTTAATCCTTCTTACATCGTCACATAATTTTATAAAATTGAAGTTTAGGTTTTTTGTTTTTTTTTTAAATCTTTTTAACCACATTTTAAAACTTTGTTTTTAAATTTTATAACCTATTTCTCGAGGAAATTGCGTCACATTCGCCAGATAGAACACGAAAAACAGCTACTTACATTATCAAATGACCTAGTCCACTCTGTCGATTTAATTTAACCTTGTCGACAAATACGATCGTAATTAGTTTAGTTCCAAACTTGCATCGTGTGTCCCACATTTTATCATTCAATATTAATATTATATTCATTTAAAACCGCTCTCTTAAGTCACTCTATTTTGGGTTAATCTATTTTCATGTATCTATTTTAGTTTAGTTTTCTCCCAACGTTTCGTTTTGTGTCTGTGAAAATCTATTGCTATTTCACGTTCAAAAGATTTTTTACCTTTAGCTTCTGTAATAGATGCTATATTGTTTAATATATCTAAAACGGCAGTTATATCACGATGTAGGATGTGCAAGCAATTGATATGAGCTCTGTGCGCTCGAAATAATGTCTATGAAACAAAGGTCAGTCATAAAACAAATGCAGTTCCGACCTTGCTGCCTCGTCGACACCCGCGCACGATCTAGTTGGCAGTGTGTGATGGATCAGAATTATCTACCTCCTTACCCAGGTACGTTCTTTAAGAAACTTTCGATGTTTTAGTTATTGGCTAAAACTGTTTTCTATTTTCTGTTCCTTTAACCTAATTAAATTTTTATTTTTAAACTAGCTGTGCCCGCGACTTTACAAAAAATATTAAGTTTAATTTTTACAATTTGTCTTAAATAAAAATAGCCTGAGTTACTCCAAATTAAATTCCCGTCAACATGATGAAAGAAAATGTTATATCAGTATATGTACTGTAAATATATTCATATGTTTTAATTAAAAAACGGTATTTTAGTATTACAATTAGACACTAATTTTATTTATTTGTATACATGTTTAATTTTTTTTTTATATTATGTGTAGACGTAGCCTAGGGCCTGTTTTGTCGAAAGAAAGCCAAATTGATATGGAAATTCAATGAAACAAAATTCTAACCAACCTTTTTCAAATATCGGAACCAGTGTTTGGGGTTAACTATTCACAGTTTTTTGTGATATTATTTTAATATGTTTATATAAATAATATAATTTACTTTTACTTTATTATATTATTGAACGGTTTGCTGTTTAAAGAAAAGCCTTATTGATAAGCTATTAATAGGTATGTTTACTTTCCTAATAGCTCATTCCGTACATCCTTTTTTAATCACTTTATTTGTGCTATATTTAGTGTATTATGTAGCAAAAGATCTACTGATATTTGTATTTTTAGCTTATTACCAGCTAGCTATTATTGCTTTAATTAGTGAATTATAATATTTTATTTACATAATCAGTTAATTATAATTAATTTTATTGATTTCTATTTTCCGTCTATCAATTAATAGTTTTACAATTGACACATGTTATTTCAATTTTATTAATTTGTTTAGACTCTTAGTTAACATTACTTTAATTAGAATATTATAAGGAGTAATAAAAATTAATTAACTATATATAACTTTCTTGATTGAGAATAGTCTTAAATCATTTTCAATCAAGTTGATTGCGATTTTCTCTCCATAAATATTCGATTACGGAGCGTTTCCGTTGTGCATAACTTGTGAATCTTATACAATTTGTTTGCTTTCACCTATGTCGAGGACATGTTGTAACAAATTGATCGTATCATCGTAACACTATCGAGTACCGTCAATTTATACCAGGGTTAAGAGCGTTGCCAGCTGATCACCTTGATGGGGGCAAGTGGATACGGAGATTGAGAAAAATATACATTGTAGGTTTAATCGGGAGCCTCGTGCCTTCGACTTTTTGACTTGCCTTGCATTTCGCTCTAAAAAGTAGCAAACTGGTAGAAAAACTACTAGAATAATCGATCAAGTCAAGTTGAAGACATAAGACTGTTTGCTTTATCATTTTTTTAGAATCTCTAGGGGAGGGCAGCTGCCCCCTCTTGCACCCCCTTGGCGTCGCCCTTGACCTGGACCCTTACCATGGGTTTAAGGCTAGTCAAGTTTACTATACTCGCAAGCGTCCCCGTAAATTATTTGGATGAAAACTTTGAACAGCGCCTCTACCGGTAACTAACGGACAATGTTAATAATGTATCTCAATCTAATGGATTTCAAGCAATCTAGATAGCTGCGTATCCGCTGGCCTATCCCATACCTAATTGCCATATTTATACTGTCCACGGATATGTTATTGGCAAGCGATAACATAAAAATGGATCAAAATATCAATCTTGGACAGCAAGTTTTCGATTAGGATTGATTATTAATATTGGCCGTAAGAGGATAAAATTCTTAGAAGAAAAGCGCTGTAGATTTCGATATGTCAATTACCGAACGTAATATATATACAAACTCATGGTAAAGACTCAAAGCCCAGAATTGGTATCGATTACGTTCGGTAAGTTACGTGTCGAAATCTATAACACTTTTGCTCTAAAAACGTGTTTCTCTTAGTTAGAGGCGTATAGGGGCGCTGTTCAAAGTATTCATACAAATAATTTACAGAGACGTTAGCGAGTATAGTAAACTTGACAAGCCGTAAACTCATGGTAAGGGCTCTGAGCTTTTACCATGAGTTGCTATAGATTGCGTTCGGTAATTGGTGTTCGAAATTTAAATCGTTTTTGGTTTGAATTAGTTATCTTTGTTACCATTAGAGGAATTGTTTTCAAACAAATAATTTATGGAAACAGTAGCGAGAATTGCGTCGTAAACTCATGGTACGGGCCCAGATTAATATTTTTATTGAATTGTTTCGTTCCGTACTTTTTGTCTTCTTATTTAATTACGTAGATATCTAATTTAAATAACATGAAATATAATATGAGATACAAAAAAAACAAAAGATTCTTAGAATAATCCCCTTAATACCATTTAGATCACGTCAGCTTTCCAACACAAAATTCGCATCGAAATCGGTCAATCGTTATACACACAGACACGTCAAATTGACAATACCCACCTTTTTCTGCCGGGATTTAGAAAATAATTAGCTTAAGAATATTTTGTTGAATGCAAAAAAGGGCTATCATTATTATATAAAACATAAAACCATTTAACGACGTCACGGTGATGATGATGATGCTTTCAAATAGTCTTACAGTATTGAATTTATATTTTATGAGATTTCGTTTTATCAATTTTAATATTCGCCAAGTAGCACAAGGAAACAATAACAGGTCGCTGCAATTGATGAAGGGGTACCGCGGAACACAAATTACCTTCCTCCGGAACGCAAATTGCTTTGACATTTGGTGGAGATTGATCCTTGAAACAATTGCCTAAGATTATGTCGTTTCCTGTTAATATGATTCATTGTGTTTTTGTTTAATCTTTTGTTTTAACATTGAAGATATAATTATCAATCAATGTATTATCAACAAAAGTTGCTTTTAAAAATAACGATATAGATTTGAATAAGTTTGAATAAATTTAATTGGAAAAAGTCATAAGTTATGGCATGGGTTCCATGTCTAAACGTAACTTTTATTTCAAACACAAAACATCCATTTATTATTCTGATATCAGAATTTTTATGATGTATGCATAGAGTATCTTATTTCCAAAGACATATTACTTTATACCATCATCTAACTCTCTTTACCTTTAAGATTTACCTTTTAGGACGAAATGCCACACGAGGCACGCATATATTTAGTAGTGCCCTTTCGATATTTATTTTCACAGCTGTGGAAATAAAATTTTTCTATAATATCCGCTAAATTTGCATTTTTATTATTAATAATGTTTTGGGATCTTACCTAACCTTTTATTTTACTTTCTAAAGTTTTTTCTTGTGTGTTCGATTTTAATAGATTGGGTACTTAACGTATTATTTTAAATTTAGTTTTGGGACCCCTCCGAAGCTTTTCTTTTACTTTCGTTTTTGATTTTTTAAGATTACCTACTTATATTATTATTAATACAATTTTAGGACTTTACCTAGTCTTTTTTACTTTCTGAAGTGTTTTTTGTGTTTGATTTTTGTAAACCTAATCTAAAGCACGTTATGATAAAAAATCAAATGTAAATAATGTAATTACTTGAAACAGGACTCCAATATCCATGATTTATATAGGCATAACATTGCTGTTCGTTCGTGGATTCATTAAATTGTTACAAATTGATCTAAGTTATTCATACTAGTGGTCACTGATTGGTGGAAATTTGACCGTAATAAATTTTAATGTCTTGTTGATAGGAACGCCATCTTCATTTCTCAAGACCAACTACTTTGTTTCCAAACTTTTTATTGCGCTATTTGTGATCTTTTATCGCTATCATCAATATATTTGTTTGTGTGTTTCAAATGCATAGTAATGTGGGTAATGTTTTATTGATTTAATGTACTTTATAAGCATTATTATTGAAAAAAATTAGCGTTCTGCACTTCTCCTACACATAAACTATAAGTGTGCTAAATTTTGTGCTCCTGCGTCCGCGCATTTTTCGTAAAAAGGGTCTAAAGGTTTGGCATCACGTATTAAGATATAGATATAGTCTACTTCTGCGTGTGTGGTTTTTGTTCGCCAGATTTAAATCGGGTTTGCATCAAGGAACCGCTTAAATAAATCAGGCTTGCACTAAATGACAAGTCGAAAATACTCATTTAGTTCTATTCACCAACTAGCAGGAAGTCATTGTAAGCATTTGAAATAAGTTTATGGTCTAGTGATATTTTAGTGCTTTATCATTCATTTTAGCCATGTCAAGAAATCTTGCCGGTTCTGTGTAAGCCTCGTTCGAGCTATTATTAGTTTATTACCTTGTCCTCTTCCTTAACTTTGCATAATATATTATCTCCTGCAGAGAATATATTTACTATCTGCATCCACTTAATTTTATATTTTGTAATGCTTATTAGCAATACTGTTCCAACATTGCTAATGTCGACATCAAACTGGCAAATCGAGAAAAATACTCAATTTTAAACTGACTTCGAAAAAAGGAAGGGGTTATATGTCCGACTCCTATACTTTTTTTGTGATTTCTCCCTCATTTTTAACTCGTTTTCTAAAAATGATCTGTGGTGGTCTCATTGCCACAAAGTCTGGATCTAATCCAATCCAAGTCTGAATCTCAGGTAAATCGAGAAGAATACTAGTCCAGTATCTTCACACCAATATCACAGAAGAGATAGGCAGAGGTACAACCAGGGCACCCAACTAGCCGAAGACACTTAGCCCCACTATGTGATAGGTGGCAAACTCGCCAGCTGGGCACATATCCAATCCTTTGTAATTTTATTAGAAAATTGAAAATACACATTTTCTATGTTTTTTGTTGCCCGACCAGGGCAACCCGGTTGTTGCCGAACCCGGGACCTCAAGAAGTCAAATCCGACGCTGAACCGCTAGACCACAGAGGCGAGAGGAGAGAGAATAGTACTACTTTTATTTTTGTGTACTTATACGACATAATATTAAAACTGAAGTCAATTTTAGGAGTTGTACTGCGGTTTAATAATAGGCGTCAGGGTAAGGCCCAAGTACAAGTGATGTTTACAAGCAGTTGTTTGATATTTATACATATGTAATGGTGTATGTAGGTCGGTTGCATTCTGGCAGTGTTTACTATTATGTAAGTCAGTAGGTTAATGTATGCATTAGTACTCTTGGTTTAGCGCCAGGGAAGATGTAATATTCAAGTAGGTGTTTTGTAAGACTTCCTATTACGGTTTGAAGATAGCTTTGTATAGGAAGAGTAACGTTGTAGATGGGAATTTACGTACTCCGAGGATTACTGAGAACTGGATATTTGGATCTCGTCTCTTATTTGTTAACATTGAATGTGTTTCGCAAAGTTGATGTCTAGGAAGTAAAAGTGATCCTCTTGAGACTTATCAGCTTAATTTCTTCAGAATTCATTAGTTTGATTCTTAATTTTTGTTTAAAATTTAATTTGTGTATTAGAAGTGTGTTAAGCTGTTCTTGTAGTTATGAGACGATTCCATCCGCAAATTACACTTCAAGATTAATGGATCATTCTAATAGTGCAAAAAAACTTTTGCTTGTACTATTAGAAATTTCGTTTTGGAAGGACGAGGTTGCCGGTACAGTTGCTTGTACGCATGAGGCTTACATTTCACTTCGGATTGGCAACGTACTTTTAGGTGCTTTAGGTACCATTATTAGTAGATTGGACGTAAATCGTGGTCATGGAAGACAAAGAGACAAAAATGCTAAAAATGTGGTCTGCTTCTTATTTATTAAAAAAAATCGTCAATGCACAGAATATATAGGTGATGAGTTACTTATCTAGAGGAATGTTGTGCCTTTAACATATCGGCTAGACGCTACATATTATATTACTAACACCGTGACTATTAACTAGGTGTCAAATTAGTTGGCTTCGAACTTCATAAGACATTTAAAGCATTTCTATAGCATGCTGTCTTCAGGCATTAAAATGATTCGCGAATAGATCCTTTTATGCAAATCGCGTCAAAGATCTTTTCTCTTTCAATTACAATAGACCGTCGTGTACCGAGTATTTCTATGCCGCCTTTGTGTGTAGTGTCGCCGACGTCCATCATTCATTCTGTACAAATCTGCATTCAAGGATATTTAACATTATAAAACTTGTAATGAAAAACAGAAGCACTTTTGTGCTTTAACTTTTATTCACTTTTGTCAATTATTTTTTAATTAATATCTTACGGCTGCACTCAGAGACGTCAATTATCTTTTAATCAGTCATTAATTCGAAATTTTCCTTACAAAATTCTGCCTTAATGATAGATTAAATCTTAATTGATGTCTCTGAGTGCAGCTGTTAGTCTACATTTTCTTCACAAAATTGTGTTTGAATGATATATTAAATATTAATTGATTGATAATAATTACTGATTATGCCAGTAAATGATAGATTAAATGTAATTGAAGTCACTTGGTGTTGGCGTTACATACATTGGTCGTAATATATTTTTAAATCGTCAACATTTTACATGGAAAGTTAGTTTATTTGTTACCGTATCACGGAAAACAACTAAGATATTTTTTACCGGGTTTCCACTTTCCATTACTTGTAGAACTTGGGTGTGACTTAAAATCTAAGCAATGCTTTATCATAATCGGGCTAGCAGAATTATGTTTTAATTTGAAGTAAAAACACTACGCTTGTACAACATTTGTGGCATACCTATTAAACCGTTAATCACTAGATGGAAAGCAGTGACGGGTTATATGGTACAAGCATACTGATGGAGACCGACCTAATGACTAAATGAAATGTACCCAGATTATACCGCCAAGAAAAAATATTTCCTCCTCTTTTTTGCTTAATATCCTGCGTAGGAAGAAGACTAACGATATTTTCCTTCCATCAGCTGTGTCCGCGCGATGGTCAGCGTTACGGGCGGCTGCGATTCGTCGCGGGGGCGCTCGTCGGCTGCGTCGTGAAATCGCAGCGTTGCGAGAAACCCTCGATGACGTCTGCGAGCCTGGGGACTGCGCACCACAACCACACACCAGGGCGCAGCTGCACAGGAGGATTGAGGAACTTAAGGTAATCTTCATGTTAAGCTCAAAACGATATGATTTACGTTTTATTAAAAAAAACTGGCATACGGGCTATAGTGAGCTATCTGATGAAAAATAGTCACCACTGCCATTGGCATCTGCAATATAAAGAGTTAGATACCGATACGATGTTAGGTTTTTATAAGTTTATTAATCCTCCTCATAAAAATTCCTAAAGCGCTTTGGAAATACAGTTCGAGGAAGACTATTCCAAAACTTGATTGTACGTAAAAAGAACAGTCGTAGACGCCCAGGCATCAAGATGGTGAGCGTGAAAAACCTGACTGCCGCGTGTAGTGCCAGATCTAAATGCTGAAGGCTTTGCACAGACGAAAGAACACACAAAAAGATCCAACGTCTCTAAGGAGACTAAAGGTATGGGGCCGTTAGTAAGAGCAGGGTTGTCAACAAGCCGCACAGCTCTATGTGGGATTTTGTCAAATTTGAGAGTTAGATACTGGGGTGCCTCAGCCCAAGAGTGAGAACAGTATTACATGTACGGCTGAACGTGTGCTTTATAGACCATACCTAAGCATATAGCCGGACGTGAAACCTTGCTCGATTAGGCACTCTTTACCTTCCAAATGACTATGAAATTGGACGTCGCTGGCAATGTCGACCCCTCATACATTAATACTACTAGAAATGTACAAAGGGGTTACTTGAATAATGGAGCTCCAACAAATGGGTTCTTTTTTGTGTATGATGCATAGGCAGAGGCTTGCATTTTCTGCGGGTTAAATTAAATTTTAAGCGTAGTCTTGTAAAACAAGACTGCTTGCCCCATTCTGAGATCCAGGAACGTCTGAGACACAAGCCTATTCCTATTCTTCTCAACTTGTGCTCGCACGGATAAAGTGCATCATATGTGCTGTCATGTTGAGAAAATGTTTGATACGCCTCGGGAGTACTTGATAGCTACATTCTGAGCATTATGAAGAACCCTCCTCGATAATGTTAAGAACATGGTGAATTAGCACGGCAAATCGGGACTGACAAAAAAAAATTGAGTTTTATGATTCAGTCACCACGGCTGTGTGACGCAAGCACTGACTGATGTTGAAGAAGTATTTATTCCTTGGTGGATGTCGAAATTAATTGTTTTAAATTTATAAGTGTATTTAATAGTGTATTTTAAATAGTACCGGTGGTCTTTAAATAAGTGCGTCTTTTTTTGCTAACTTCTATTCTCATGAGGTCTATTGCCAGCTCTATGGCGTCTGTGGATGATGGCTATATCTTACCGTCGTAAAGTTATTACGTCGTATCTTGTACATTCTAAAATTGCTACTATAATAAAAAGTGAACTCTACATTTTTAGGACTTTAGTTTTAATTGTATTCAATTCCGTATTTACAGGAACGTCTCTCGCGTTTGCTAGAATGCAAGGTCTCGATGTTGAAGCTGACTGTGTCGGTGAAGCGAGCACTTGGCGAAATGGAGTCGGATGACAGCGGACTCACATCAGACCTGACAGCGCTACTAGCTGCATGGGATGACGCCCATCAACGGTAAGTAGCATCTTCTACATCAGCATTCTCTTTTGTCTTCTGGAATAAAGAATCTTTGACTATGACTAGTTCCTTCGACTTGTTGCTCTTGAAAATGTAATTGCAATTTCTCTAATAAAAACCCAGTTCTAACTAACAGTACTACATAGAGAATATCATGTACTTTTAATATAATCCATATGACTCTTTGGGCCACCATTTGCGGAATAGAAAGCCAAGCACTGCATCCTGCACATCAATAGGTAAAATATTGCCAACCAATCAGTGGCAGTTTCTTAGATAATGTATCATAAAATTTCTTGTTGTAAATTGGTTAAAAAGTTTACATTTCTAACAAAGGCGCTAATCTTCAATTATAATACATAGATTAAGATAGAGTCCTAGATGTTTTCTGCTACTACGCTTAAGTTATAAAGCTCCCCCGCGGCTACCTGTCTAGATATCAGGATAAAAATTATTTAACATAGGCTACATGTCACTCTCCCCTGTCCTATCTATCTTCACACATAAAAATCATGCTGCAACGTAACGTCATCTTTCCGCTGCAACGTAAAAAGGGGCAAAGAACAATCGTTTGTTCTTTTTTGTTTTTTAACAACATACTTTGATATTTATGATATTAATATGGATGTAGCGGCAGACGCATAGCAAAAGGTTGAGCAAATTCTACATCGCGATATTTAAAATATATAGGCTCATCATGTCGTCGGTAGAAGGCTTCTCAGTGTAACCTCGCTCTTCCAGCAGCACAGAGCACACTGCCTAGCTGAAAAGACCTTTCCTTTTCTATTCCTGCAAGCCGCATAGTGTTCTCGCAAAATAATACAAAATAATATTGCTTTACTTGAGGTTAACAAAACTTGTATAACAAAACAATCGAACATAGTATAGTTTAAATCATATCAAATTTATTAACACCGTTTATTACAAGTAGGTTACTTACCATAGTTTCGCAGTAATTGTAAACTAACGATGATTCGTAGGATGAATTGTTTTATTGTGATATTTTTAATTAGGACGACATTAATTGCCCTAAATAGTTTACCGCGTTCACATGATTGTTGTTCTTAACTTCTTAAATGCTGTTGGAGTCGTCGAATTCTATGTCACGTCTGATGCACGCAATGGTAATTGGATCACGAGGGTAATGATCAAATACATTAGATATTAATATGAAAATAAGTTTTTTTTGTTTGCCTCCTCTAAATCCACTAATGAATCAAGTTTTGTTGTAAAGACATATATCCTAAAAACGTGCATTATTTTGTCTACTTAAGAAATTACAAGAAATTTATGATTTTGTTAAATTTACAAATAATCCAAAAATTAATAACTTTCACCCTAACAAAACCTACATGTAATGTAGTTTAGAACCATCTAGATGACGTCGGCTTTCAAACAAAAATTCGCATCGAATTCTATCCCCCTTTTCTAAAATTATAATACACACAGACAAGTCAAACTTATAAGCTCTGCACACCTCTTTCCTTTTACAGTTAAAAACGAGCTTAAGTTAACACAACCCGTGACGTATTTTACTTTTTTATCGTAACACTTCAAATGGTTCCCAGGGGACAGCGAATTTAAAAAAATGTGGAATTTGCTAGGACTCTTCCGAATTAGTTCTCCTGCCGTAGCGACAGTTGTCGTTATTGACTTGTACCAATTTTAAAGACCAATACCTTAAGCTAGAATAGGCGACATGTATTTTATATTAGAAACACCTCTGCATGTTTACACCCCACAAACAATAAAACAAATGTTAACTATCTTCCAGAACCTCAAATGAGCTTCTATCTCTGGAGAAAGCAGTCAGTGCTTGGGCGGAGTGGGAGAGTGCGTTGCGTGAGCTCCAAGGTGCCTTACGCGGAGATTTGGCGACGTTGGAGTCTCTGCGGGACAAGGGCACTTCTGTTGGGGATCCGGATGAGGTCGCTGCACAAATCAGACAACTTGCTGCCTCTTTAATTGAAAAGAAGAAGGTAATTTCCAGTGCAAATTTTGTTTCTAAGAAATACAATTTCCCTGTGATCTAGATATCACTTCTCTTCAATACTATTTCAACACTGTTAATCAAAATAGGTACCTAGCGACCTTATCACAATATACAGCCTTTACTTAAACGAATTTAAAGGAAACGGTTCCAAAGTCTGATAATCGTTATATTGTAGACACAACATTGAAGTTACAATGCGTCACTACAGTGTGTTGTGGGATGGTGTAACTGAAAAGCTGGAATAATTAAAAAAATGCCAGTAGTGTTTAAATTGTACGACGGACGTGCACTTATGGAACGTAAAATATAACTTTTCTTATTCAAATTACTTTGAAATTGGTTGTTTTAAAGTCGAAAGAACCAATCAAAAAGGCTGATTTTGTTGAAAGTTAACCTTTCTTTGATAATGTTCATGAGTAGCAGTAATTGTTGCCAACGTTGGACCAGTTCCTCATACATAGGCTGATGATGTATAAAAATTGACTTTGTCATCTACAGGGTGGATCAACATGCGACTCCCTGTCGGACTCGGGCATCTCGGACGGGGACAGTGAGGGAGCGGGGGGGCGAGCGCGCCGGTTGGGAGTGCTGCGGGAGCTGGCCCGCCGGTTGCAGGCTGCTCTGGCGCCCAATTCGCCGGCACACCGGGCCATTGCCAAGGTAACATATCAACATGCCACTCTCATCCAACATTAAAAAATTGTATTATTAATTTTCTTAGCTGTTATATCTTTAATGGTAAAATAAATTCAATAAATAAATAAACTATTTCGGCCGAAATGGCTTACCGCTAAAGGATTCTTCGTGTACTGAATAGGTGTTTAAAAAATTCTTACATGTCAAATAACAAAGCTAAACTGACGCTAGCGAACTGAGCCATTGCCAGGAGAACTCCAGTTCGCGATGGATTTCGTCGAGTGAGAGATTATATAGAACTCTTCAGATAACTGCAAGTTGTCCTTAGGCTTTACTTACCAGCACATATATTTAGCACAGATATTTTTTCGGGCGTTTAATGAAACTAGCTAGTTGTATGACTTTTGTTATTGTTTCCTCAATGGCCAATACTGCCCTTTTAAATGTCCATTACTTTTATTAAGCGTCCCTATTTAGAGGCTACGTTTTGCTAAAATTTTGTATAAAATTTCACAGCGCATGGAACAGACAGAAAATGAAGTGAAGATACTACAAGAGTCGTGCCGCGCTCTTGTGGAGCAGAGTATACCTGATCTGAAAATAGATGAAGTCTCGTAAGTTGAATATTTCTAATATACACGTATCTACCAGGTGGTAGAAATTTGCAACGGATCTTTTGATTT
>NJDD01002720.1:152954-170826 GCA_002245505.1 Calephelis nemesis
CATCTGACTAGGTGGTAGAGTTCCGCAGCGATTCACCCGGATTGGTACCACCGCCTTACCTATTCCTGCCGCCATAACGTCATGGCGTGTTCCGGTCCTTCCGGCTAACGTAACGTAACGTAGCTAACATCCCAGCCTCAGGTTGGCAACGCACCATTACCACCATTGATGTCTCTAGGCGGCGTGAATTTCTTACCATCACGAAATCCGTCTGCTTGTTTGCATTTCAATATCATAAAAAAATACCGCCTCCTATTTCGTCAATACCCCGGTCGTGCTTAAGTTTGGAGGGTAAAGTAACTTAAGCATGAAGTTAAGCTTCAGGTTCAGTGTTATTGACCGCTTGTTCCATATAAAAATGACAAAAGGTTTTATGTTCTTTTACCTTTGCATGTTTCTTTATTGAATCATATTATAGAATCCGCTTAATCGATTGAAATATTATTACATTTATTTCACAATTCCATATCTACTTGAAACATGACTTTGAATAAATAAAAATTAAGAAAATTTCTAATCGGTACTTAAATAGTTTGGAACAAAAAAAATGCAATATTAGTATCATATGAAAGTATATTAGCATGATTGTGTGCAATTCGATTTTTTAAGGATTTGTTTTTTTTAATTGTGTCTTTTTTTACAGGCGCGATCACACCATTAGCGTAACAACTTCAAAGACAGGATCAGGGGATCCAGACTACAACCCACGGAGTGGATGGGTATGGCGTGTGCTAAGGTCCTCGATCCCCATACAGTTGTGCCTTGTAGCCTTGCTATTGGCTGCTTGGATAGTCGAGAGGCCCAGATGTTGTGACGCCTTGAACTCGCTCGCACAAACGCTAACCCCGCAGTTACGTTACGTACGCGGTCCACCACCAATGTGAACACACCTTACAATAAATAAGGTTATGGTATGCGCGGTCAGAGTAAACTGCGATTTTTGGCTGTATGAGTTAATTCCTACGTCTTCGTATGGGATTAAAAAAACGGTTGTCCTTTTTTAACAGCAAAGAAATTCAATATACAGCCAACATTTTTATCAAATGTTTGAGAAATAAAAAAAGAGAAATTTATTTTTTCTGGTTATGATCTGAGATGTGATTAATATTAGAGAGCGATAAAAATCTAAGCTTGAAAAATGACAAAAGAAATGGCGAACTGCCTTAAATGCCACAAAATATGGAAGGTTCTGCAAAAGTAATAAGTAGACTTATTAATTTATTTTAAAGGTAGGAAATACCTAATACCTAGATAAGTTAATAGAGAAGGATGAGAAATAATGAATGGAAATAGTATTGTTATTTATTTTATACATTTCCAAACGGGAAGTGACATTTTTTGCGTTTGTGTATTTGTTTGGTTCTATGATTATTAATACTATAGATGTGTCAAATGTATGCTTAAAATACTAAATATATCAAAGCGATTACATTTTTTTGCGGTCAAGCTTTGATAGATAATAGAGGGTTAAGAAGGAAAACCATATCTATCCGCTAACAATGTTGAAATTAGCTTGCCGCTAATTTCACAGAAAGAAACAAAGAGGTTCGTGAAAAAATATAAGTATTATACAAAATACTTGAATTGGTTAAAGAATGAAAGTAATTTTACAAAAGCGCCACTTGTACTATTAATATCAGTACAATAATACTTTCCTCTCCTCTACCCTCCATAAAAAAATTTAAGCATAAAAATATTCCCAACAAACGCGAAACTGCAAATCACATCTATAGTAATATTATATCATAATAACGGTTTGATTTCTTTTTTAGGTTGTGACTAAAACCTTTTTATTGGTTTATTTTATATTAGCGTTTAAATGTTTTTATTAATAATTTTAATTAAAATTTAATTTAGCATTACGTTTTAATAAAAATTGGACATATCCATTAAAAAGGATTAATAAACAATTAGTCGAGTAAAGGAATAGTAAGAACGCGCTAAATGAAAAAAATAGGTCATTTGCCTCTTTATTGTTTATCTCTTTTGCACGTTCTGTACGAGACAGAGAGATGAATAGTTTTGAGCAGTATGGGTTAATGACCTAGTTTCTTCGTCTAAAGCGTTCTGTCTGTAACAATAACTATTGATGACCATAATTGCTCACACTTGGTAGTGCAAATAAAAAAGTGTTCCAAAAATATCATCTGTATCAGATGAAGCCCTAAGTTAGATACATAGTAAGTAATTTACTAACAAATTGACAGACATACTTAGTTTGAGTATAAGCATGCCTATTTTAGTACAATTTATCAGTAGGTTACTAATTTAAGGTGTGAATGTGTCTTCTTATATATTTTCTAAGTTCACACAGTGAATATTTTTTTTGCGAAACGGAATAAAAAAACAATCAACCAATTATAGATTGAAATATTTATATTACAAAGTTGTGATTGGTTTTCGAAACGAAATAAAAAAACAATCAGCCAATTGGAGCTTGATATATTTGTATTAAAGAGTTGTGATTGGTTCATTGCTTGTTTCGTTTTACAAATATTTTATTCGTTACGTGAACAATTATATAAGATAATACCTTTATATATTTTATATAAATATAAAATATAATCTTTAGAGCAAAGTTATTTATTTCGATGTACGCTCTAAAGAAAAATAATTCTTAACCATGAAATAACTACAATTTGTATTATTTTATATTGTTAATAAGTATCATATTTACTTATAAAAGAAATCATTTCGATTTTTTCATATATTTATAGACGTATATATTACTGAATACAATATGTTTATGATGAATAAAGTCAATTAAATACTATTTATAAAATATGCTATCTAAGCACATACATATTTGGTTACGAAACGAAACGTTTAAAAGCCGCTTAATATTTATTGTAGTAATATTTTTTTTTTATATTTATTACCAAATAATTGACATATAATGTCTATATCAGATTTATTAACTATCATGACATGTTTACCACTAGTTTATATATTTGAATAACATCATCATATCTATAATAATTGCTATTATTATAGCTGTAAGACTGAATCTTATCAATTATTTTATTATATTAATACTTAAGACATAAACTATCTTGTGGCCTTATATTAGTTTACTTATATATGTATTTCTATAATATAAATATTTATATATGTACGATGCATGTAGTCAATAAACAATGTACTGGAAACATTACCTAAAAATAAGAGGGGGCTAGAAGATACTACATGATATCTTTCCTCTTAGCTGTTTCCGCTATCTATTATAATAAGTGTGATAGAAGTGTTACATAACATCTCGGACTCTGGTTGGCAACGCACCATTACCACCTTTGGTATTTCTAGGCGGCGTGAATTTTTTACTATCAGGAAACGCGTCTTCTTTGCCTTCCAATATCATAAAAAAAGTACAGAAAACTAAATAAAAAAAACGCAAAATTGAAAATATTATGTATTCCATAATATTAATGAAATATTAATAGTATGACTACTTTAAACAAAATTAAAACATTTTTATTGACTACATTCTTGAATTGTACCTATTTCTAAGTATTACCAATTATATAAACAGATAGATATATTCGTTTATTTTAAAAATTTTATCATTATTATTTATTTATATGAAGTTTGTTTTCTGTAACGGTGTGACTGAAGCAGAAAGTTATTTATTAGAATGTTGGCTAGAATCGAATTGTATTTTCGTTGATATATATCAACGAAATCTATAATAAAGTTTACAATTTAGTCTTCCAATATAATTTTCGACAAATTAAGATTAACCCACGAATTTTAGTCATTTTAACAAAATATAAAAAACATTGTACATTATAACAGTACACACATATGCTTGTCATCTTGTACGACGTGCGAGGAAATATAGCATTACAAAAGTTGAGAGGTGTCAATGGACACCTGGATGGAACGAAGTTCCTTTTATACACTCAAAAAAAATTATCTTCGCGACGCCAATTTGTTCAATGTGAAATAGAAATGAAAATATCTGGCTTGCTTTCTATAAGAGAGAGAGAGACAGACAGACAGACAGAGAAACATGCGGACGCCGCACAGCTTTACAATAGCTTTATATAGCAAAAAGTGTCGTTACAACTTTTCGTGAGATTTTTCTCCGACTAGCCCCCTTTCACAACACGCGATAAGGAACTTCGTTCCAAAAAATAGTTATAATATGTATGTATTTATAATGCAAGTCTTATTAAAGCTTGCCTCGTCAACCGTTCGTGCAGATTTAAATATAAAAAAATCTTTGTATATAAAATACATACTCATTTATTAAATTTGAACTTTATCTAAATCTTCAGTCATATCGTTTCAGTAATGTTTATAATGTATGTATTTTTCAATACAATTTTTTGTTTTATTTTTCAGACTATATCATACGCTAAACGAAAGACATATATATTTCATGTATTTATAAATTATTTCAGAAGGTTGAATATTTTTTAACCGTTTCTGAATTATTATTTTTTAATTGTGAATTTCCACAAACTATAAAATATGCAAATGTATGATATATATCTCACAAGATACATATTTATCTGTATTAGTTCGCTCCAATTATAGAAAACTAAATATAATTTACTTAATTAAAGTATATAAGTCTGACCACTTGAGGTTAGTGAGTGACTAATTTTTGTTTCGAACAGTTTTGTAATTGATTTTTTACAAAGAATTATGATGATGATTTATGTTATAATAATAAATGTAATACTTTATTGTACAAAAAATATTACGTAGAGCAAACAGAGGACAAGTACCGACCTTGACGCAAAGTTTCTACCAATTTATTTTCCAAACTTTTTATCCTGTCCTCCTCCTTTAACAAATAAAAAAATCAACAAATACAACAATTTCACATTTTTTTAGAAAATCATAGTTTAAAACTTAAGTACTGTTTATTTTAAATATTCATTGGCAATAGTAAATGAATACCAATATTACCTATTGTATGTTTATGTAGGTACTTTAAAAAACATCTGTGTATTACCAATGTACCTTTATTGTGTATTATTTTAATAATATATATCACGTATAACAAAAATTACAAAATTGACACAATAAAGCGTTATAATTACTATTATTAAATAATGATTTATTTTAACAATTTTAATATTAAGATAATATGACACATTTTTAAAATTTCAAAATGAATAAAACCTTCAAGAGATAACGCCTTTAGAAGTTATATTTATTTGTTGAACCAATATTTATAACAAAGTGTGAAGTGTTTTGCACTTAGTTTTCTAGTTGTGATTGTGTTTTTGTTAGAATTTTTATGGGTATACCAGAATATGGGTATATATATAATGGGTATATTTAACCAGTTGCTTTATATAAGCAGAGTATGCGAGTGCCCTTACTATAGAAAAATCTAAGTAAGGTAATTAATGTGTCATACATTATTGTACTTTAGTTTAATCTAAGTATGTCATAATAGATATACTAAAGTGCATTTAATTTTTTTAAGGAGGGAGCTTAATATAGGTTGCATGACGTCATGTTGGCTTTTTTGAAATGGAAATAAACAATAAAATGTTATTGTAGTTTTATTATTTTCTTATAAAACAAACCTTGTATGAATCCACATCATGACCACCCATCTCCAAAAAGTTTGTGATGTCATGTTATGCAAAAAATATGGAGTATATACAATTTACACATATCGGTCTAACACTAAAATAAGGAAATTGACAATTGTACGCATGTTTCATGAATGTTAGTCAACGATACTAATACATAGAAATACTCAAACATAATATACCAGTATGAATTTAAAACAATTACAGTCTAAAAATATGTTTAAATAAATTTAAAATTTACCATAACATTAATAATGGGTATAAAATACAATTGTAATGTAAGTTCCTGTTTTGTTTTAAACTTTACCTTTTAATTTCCCCCGTTTTGGTCCGAGCTCCATTGCAGAATAGAGCACCTGCCTCCCTCCAGGCAGCTCGTAAAGGGCGAGCATACCGACCTTAATTTTTGATTATTTTCACCAACACCGTGACATCTGACTAGGTGGGAGAGTTTCATACTCGACTCGCTAGGATTGGTACCACCGCCTGACCTATTCCTACCATAGCGTCAGCGTTTGCCGTTGACGTGTTCCGGTTCGGAGGATAAGGTAGCCGCTAAACTTACTCTTGCTCGAGTCTAACATCCCGGCCTCAGGTTGGCAACGCGCCTTTACCTGTTTTGGTGTTACTAGGCACCAGCACATTGTTTTTGAAATCGTCAATAACAGAATTTGTTATTTTTCTCATTGTGAGTTTTTTTGGATTTGGCAACATTTTAATTCAACGACAAAGTAAGGAAATGGGTTTATGTTAACACATATTCAGTGTATAATAAGTAATAAATAACGCTATTTTATGATAGTAACATGAAGGCAAACTGCAAATTGAAATCGGACTTGTATCTTTTTGTACTTATGAACATAACACTAACGAATTATTGACATTTAGTTAATAGTAAGAATAATTTATTCTAACGGATTCGTTGAATTTTTTTGGAACTGTATTTAAATAAATCGCTAGCATAGTCTTCAAGAGTACAAAATGGCACAAATCCGATTCCAGTTTCCAATTTTCATAAAATCGAGACTCAAAAGTAGCTTTCCAGTAGTTTATCTAATGCTGATTTTCGAGATAATATGTGTAATCAGCCTGCCTAAGCCTGTATTGACGCGGAGGGTTTAGTTTTACGCAAAGAGTATATAAATACTACGTAATAAAAGGTGGGACTTCCATAGATACAGATACATAGCAAACCCGAATTTTGTATGAAGTTTACTTGAAATCCGTATAATTTGAAAGTAAGTCTAAAGGCATTTAGACATAAGGCAACTAGTGTCATATTATTTGGGCAAATAAAAAACATAGCAAACTTGAGTCGTATAGAATTAAAGTCGGCAATCTGTAAAATTTTACAAAAATGAGTTATTGATATGGCCGTTTAGAGAATTTAAAACTCCTTAAAATACTTTTCTCAATCTATATCAAATTCGGCAAAATGGCCTAGAAAATCGAGTTTGAAAATCAGCATAAGTTTCAAATACGGCAATCTTTTTTATTTTAAATTCAAACGCAGCAATCTGATTCTCTTGACCGATCACAGGCGTCAAAGCGGTCACGTGATAATGGCGTCGGTTGCAGTTTTCGTACAAGTAGCTCTATGCACTGTCTCTGTGTTTTTAGTTGTTTTTGTGGTGTAACTAAAAGGATTTATTAAAAATTTGAATAATTATTTATCATCCTGTCCCTGTTACCATCAGGTTTGCGAGGAAACGGCAAGAGTACCCAGAAAAATGGAAACGAACTTTGCAAAATAAACTAATAAGTTTCAGTACAGGGCTGTCACCTGTATGGAATGGCAGTTTTTCTTAATTTTATAAAATGGTTTTTGTTTCTATTGTCTTTTTGAGCATTTATATTTTTTTGCAGATATTTCACAAAATCTGCATACTTAATAATAATTAATGTTGTCAATGGATGCAGAGGGCAAAATAAAAATTGTATATTTTTAGGAACGTGACCCAAATAGTTATTAAAAAACCAAAATGTTAAAAATATTGTGGTTTTTCCCGGCCATTTCATCGGCCACTCCTACGTGCGCGCATTTGGTATAAAATAGTAAAACCTTAAAAAATAGAAGTTATAGTGGAACTAAACGAAAGACATTCCTGAATAAAACATAAATTTCATAAAACGTTTTTTTATCCTTTGTGACAACCCTGAATAATCTTTAATTTGTTTAAATTCAAACACATCAATCTGTCAACAAGTTGGCAATGTGCTTAATGCTTGGTAACAAAAACGGCATTCTATGATTTTTAGTATCAAACCGGCATCTAATCTAATTTTTACTATTTACCAATAATAAAGACGACGTTTTGTATTATGATTTATTTACTATAACTATTATCTAACTATTTTAACAGCTACTGTAAAATTATTTCGAAAACAGACTTAATGAAACGTTTTTGTTGAATTACCAAAATTTATGCCAAGTACAGATTGTAATAACGCCGGACCTGACTGACGATGTTCTGCCTTAACTGTAAATGTCGAATTATAAATAAAATATAATTTTGTGGTATCTACTCATAGTGAGAAGAACATCCTATTTAAACTTGGTTCCGTAATTATTGTAAGTAGGATATATATATGTTCTTTAACGTCGCTTTCATAGTTATGTTACAAATGCGAAAGTTTGTCGTTAAAGCTAAATGGATGTTTGTTAATTATTATTCTTTCACGTAAAATCTACTAAAAAGATAATGGATACTTAACAAACTTCAATAGAATAAGTATACTTACGAATAATATTAATAACATATCTACATATCAAGATAGGATACAGCTAAATATAACGAGAGTGGGGTATAGCAGAAATAGCATGAATGTAGGGTAAATACGGTCGAAATGAAGGCGCTACGGAAAATCAGTGGTGCAACGTTCGCTGATCGCATTCGTAACCATGAGATCCAAGAAAGAATGGGATTGAAGGAAAGTGTTGTTGTTAAAATGAGAACGGGCATGTTTCACTGGTTCGTTCATGTGGACCGAATGACAGATGAAAGACTGACAAAGCAGATATAGAGCGCGAATATGAATGGATGTAGGTATCCGGTGAGACCTAGATTGACATTCCACTCAGGTGTTACCCGAAGGTTGGGTTGAGAGTCTTCGAAACCGGCGTGATTGTAGCCAGGCAGGAAGGCCGGGGGCTGATTATGTATCTCAGTGGTCAACGCAAAATGGAAAAGTGTACATCGAATAGCTGTCAAATGACGTCATTTGTGTTTGCTATCTCTTTTGTATATCTGTTGCTGGTTGGTTGTTATTTCCAGTGACCAACAGATATAAAAACAGAGATAGCAAACACAAATGATGGTGGTTGGTTGTTATTTCCAGTGACCAACAGATAGACAAAAGAGATAGCAAACACAAATGACCTCATTTGACAGCTATTTGATGTACACTTTTCCATTTTGCGTTGACCACTGAGATACATAATCAGCCCCCTGGCCTACCTACCTGGCTACAAATACGCCAGTTTCAGGCCCCAGGATTGTTTGATTTGGAACTCGATACTCTCTGCCTATTGTGTCAGGGACTTGGAGTGATGATATGTATGTGCGTGTGTGTATGTGTACCAACACATTAATATCTAAGATGTTCTCCAAAAAAACTAGATTTGTTTTGATCACTAAAAACGTTAGGGCCCATGCAACTGATGCAGATACATATATTAGAGCGAGATAGACAGGCGAAATCATTAAATACCGTACTATTCTACAACTTTTTCACGTATATCTAGAGTATGTCGAGAATATGCCATCAATAGTATTGAATAAATATAAAATAAACGGATGAAGACTACTCCGTTAGGAGTAATAACTTTCGTGAACTGGTGTGCACATAGCATTAGGAAAATGGCAATTCCTGATTTCCGTTTCCTTTTGTACTTTAGTGTTGTTAATTCTCGATTGCTGCGATGTTGATAGTTGTAACAAGGTACCTAAAAATCGATTTTGTTAGAAGAATCGATTAATGGTACCGATTCACTAAAAACCTTTTAAACAAATTATTATTTTAATGTAACTGCGGCAAAAATAAAAAATAAACATACTTTTGTTTGATATAGATGATGGCGTTTCTTGTATTTTATGTGTATATGTATTTATATTTTACACATTTCAGTACCTACTTGAAAGCATTCGTTTGGTTAATTTTATGAAAGATTTTCATTTTAACTAGTTTATTTACATAAAACTTATACATTCTAGTCTTAATTTGATACTGGTAGATTATTTTTGCAAATCCCCAAGACATACTTTCGTCTTATTACCTAGTCCTATTATTTCTTAAATATCGTAGTTTTTTTCAATGATTAAAGAGTGAGTAGTCACAAAAAATACATTGATTGGGACTGATTTCTATGTGGATTTTTTTGAAAGCAGATGTGTTTGAGATGGTTCGTATCTACTTAGCGGATATGTTTTATACGGCATTTTTTGTTATGAAAGTGTGTTCAATTAAATTAGTCAATTAATTAATTATCTAATCATGTAATTAGTTCGAGTTCTATTTTTATTATCAAGTGTTTGTAATTTCTTTGTCATTAGTGCACAACAACCAAGTTATTGTTGTATTGTATGGTACATATACTTAATACAGCTGTGATGGTAACGATGTCCAGATCCTGCAAGTATCTACCTACCGACGGTATAAAATGGTGCTTGTAAGTTGTACGAATTCTGAATTCTCGTGATAAAATAATAATATTCTGCAAGAATCGGTTATGCACTTTTTTGTAGATATATTTTCAATCTATAGTTTTGTAAACACCTAGTTAAATATTTATAAATTTTATTCATAGTTAAGGATCCCAAAAAATATTAAATAAACAAAAGATTATACAGAAATAGGCACACAGAATGATTTCAAAAGAAATAACATAGTTTGATAATCGAACGATCGATTGTTAAAGTTTTCGATTTTACAATTCTCTCGTCGAAGTCGCTTTAGATTTAATAATTTGCAGTTGCACATCCCTCATTTCAGACATCGCGATTTTTCGTAATTCGGTGCGGTGAGTGAAAAGACGCGATAACATATTGCTATTTTCAATTCTGTTGTAATTTCTTATTTTGCTCTGTTTGTGGAAATATAGTTGAAACTGGGAATTTGCTTATTAAATTAAGTTAATCTGGATAAATTAGGCTAATATATAAGAATTTAAGGTTATAGAAATCAAGCATTTGCTGACGCCATATTTAGTGTCCTGTAATTTATGGATTAATTTTGTTGTAAGTCTTCTTAATCTTTTACTTTAATTACGTCTTTTTAGTGTAATAATTTTGTTAATTTGCCACTTTCGCTTAAGTTCTTTTTGCGTGGGTTTGCGATTAGAAGATATTGGTTAAATGCAATAATTGTAATGCCGCCATTTCACACAAATACCACGTTTTAGATTTTAGTACTCCAAATTTTAAAAGTGGAACTTGATATTATAAATATAGGAAGTCTAATATTTTTAACATGTAGATTTTAATATTTTTAATTTCAGTTTGTTTATAGTAAGACGTATTAAATTATGTAATTACCTAGTTATTAAATCAATATTTATTTAGATACGAATTTAAAACTGGAGCGAAGGCGGTGTTTGGAAATCGATTTTGTAACATTTTGATAAGATAATCTTGAATTGATATATTAATGCTATTAAATCGTTAGTCTTAATGTAAAATCCTGTAAAGGCATTGCGTCCACCATGTGATTATTAACCTCACGTTGCTGAATAAACTTTATTTTAAATATCATGCATATCTGATCTCACAGAACCAAATCAAATGTTAAAATTGTTGATTTCTAGGTGCAATATTTGGTCACCAATAATTATGTTGTAATTAATTAGTTTTGCTTCTTGTAGCTAACACAATGGTTGGTTCAAGAGTCTATGTCGGCGGGTTGCCATTTGGAGTAAGGGAGAGAGATTTAGAGAAATTTTTCAAAGGATTTGGTAGAATCAGAGATATATTAATCAAGAATGGATATGGCTTTGTGGTAAGTTATTACTACATTGATCTATTTATTTAAACCTTGCATAAAAATGTTTGTTTCAACACTAACGGCTGCTGTAGACATAGGGCCAATGTCGATCTAAAGGGCAGATGTCTGTTTGCTTGTATATTAGTTATGATAACATTAATAAGAATAATTTATATAGGGTAAACATACCGGTTATCGGCCGTTTTAGCGACTTGGTAACTTCTCCCCATGTATTTTTCTTAATTCTGCATGCTAACAATTTGTAAAAAAATATTTTATCAAGCTGCAATGTTGTAGTTTCATTGAAGTTTGAGTTTGCATACATATCTTTAACTCATATTTTACAAATAAATATTAATCGTAAAAACAGCAAAAACACCGGTTATCGGCCCTTAGACCTAGCTATCGGCCTCCAATATACCCCTTAACGGCCACTAAATTTATGATAGAAAAATGACTCTTATATGATAGGGGAAAAGGTTCATACTAGAATGAAAGTAAACAAATCATATAATGGGTATTTCTTTTAAATATATGATAATTTTGATGTGATCGTAATGCAAAAGTTTGAAGCACACTAATACAAGTTTTGGGAATCAATCACAATTTAATAAAATTACGTATGTTATAAAATAAAATTTAAAAAAATTAAATGACCCCTGACCATTTCCATTGAGTTTTATTAGCTATCGGCCCTCTTTTATTTCCTGTGGTCGGAAATAACTAGGTAGTTATCGGCCGTAATTTATTTCCTATTGCCGGAAACAGGTATAACTTTGACTAGTTATCGGCCAGTAAATATTCAGTATTTTCGAAGGTCCTATCTCTGAAAATACGATGTATATCGGCGGCCGGAATCTGGTTCTCTGATTACAAATATCTTGTCGCTCATAAATATGTTTGAATCTATTTTAGTGATATTACGGTTTCCACAAAAAGAAACAATTAAGAGGTCGGAAATAAAACTAGCTATCGACCTCCCGGCCGCTTATTAGATTTTGGTGTAAATTGATAACCAGTTTACCGGCCACCAAAAAACTCGAAAATTATAATAGCTTGATGAGTTTTCGCAATTAAATCTTAAAATATAATATGTTAAATATATACATACCAAATTAATTAGCAATTAACCTGTAGCAACACTTAAAAACTTACCTTTGACAATCAATCTACTTGTTATTTTTTTACTAAATTTTGCACACATCCATACACCAAATTTTGATACACCATATCTGAGTATATATGAGGGCTCAATTCGTGACTTACCAGGTCATGCCTGCATATTATAAAGCATGAAATATGTCCCAATCGAAGGCGCGAAATTAGGATAGAATAGTCCCTTGTATATCTAATTATTGAAAATAATTTGCAAAGTGGCCGAAAAGGGGTAGTGGCCGAAAAACTGGTACGTTTACCCTATTTATGCTTAATGTACAATCATTGTATTTATTTTGAAATATTAATTACTTTTCTATTTTTTGACAGGAATTTGAAGACTATAGAGATGCAGATGATGCTGTATATGAACTAAATGGAAAAGAATTACTTGGCGAAAGGTAACAATTTGAAATTATTGTACTACATTTTGTACAGGTTTGAAGATAAATAAATATCCCTGGACAAGTCACACAAATTGAGCCTAACTCCAAAATAAGCAAATTATATGCTTGTGTTATGGGTGCTAGTCAACGATACTAATACATAAAAATACTTGAATATATTTAATAAACACCCAGACCCGGAAATGCAGACATCTAAATGTTCATCACACAAATGCCTGCCCCCGTCGGGAATCGAAGCCCAGCCTCGCGGTTGATCGATGTAGTTAGGTGTGTACGCTAGCTACTCGAACAAGGTGGTCAAGCAATGAATTTAAATTTCATAATACAAGTAAAATATTAAGACAAACAGTGATTAGCTTGTATAAAACCATATTTTAAGCAAGTTTGAAGCTCAAATTTAAGGAAACCAATGATATCTGAAAAGTATTTGAGACTGACTTTTATAGAATGCAAATAAGTGATTGAATATGATATATTTCAGTTTTAGGGTCTTGGTTATCTTTGATCCTTGATCTTCCTTACATGTATTACATCTTATAATATCTCATTATGAAGCATGTGTGAATGTTTCAAACTTAAATCACAAAATTATGACAAAATAATTTCATTTAAAGGTTTTAATGACATAGCAACCATGCTACATTTCAGACAAGTTGCGAAAATGAGATAAGAATGCTAATTATTATACAACATTAGATAAGCAAATTCCAGTTTGGGTATTTTAATTTCAAGTTGTTCATATAATTAAATGTTTTGAATTGATATCATAAAATTTCCTATAAATTTTTCTTGTATTGTTATTTCGTTTAATGGAAGGCACAAAAACATTTAGTATTGATGACTAGATTTTTGTATAATTCTGTGCTTAGCCCAACGTTATTGTATGGAAGCGAGAGTTGGGTATGTCAGAAAGATCATGAAAGTAGGCTAAATGCGGTCGTAACAGTGAAATCCGAGAAAGAGTGGGATTGAAAGAAAGTGTTGGTGTTAAAATGCGAAAGGTCAGGCTCCGCTGGTTCGGTCATGTGGAAAGAATGACAGATGAAAGATTGACAAAGCAGATATACAATGCAAATGTGGATGGATGTAGGTACCCGGGGAGACCAAGGCTGACATTTCACGATCAGATCAATCAGATATTATCCGAGGGTGGTGTCAAGAGTCTCCGAAACCGGCGTGTTTGCATGAAAAGGGTAATGAATGTGAAGGAAGCAAGACAGGTTTGTCAGGATCGTGAGGTCTGGCACTCGAAACTCTCTGCCTACCCTGCAAGGGACTTGGCGTGAAGATATGTATGTATGTAGATTTTTGTATCACCCACTCCCACTTATTAAAGCCATTTGGCACTCCTATGGGAATCTATTTTGAAACTAAGATAAATGTAGCTCATGTCACTTTTCAGACTCCTAATTATTTCCAACTATATCTGTTGATATGTGAAGGACAAACTCATTTTTTGGTTTATAATATTAAGTAATGTTGATTTTTTAAATATTTTCCACATGACATTAGAAGGTAAAGCGGAGCAACATCATTTTGATCTTTAAAATGCTAATGCTTTATCAGCACACAGAGTTTTCCTGTTGGTGGCAGGCCTAACAAAGGAACTAGGTGGTGACAGCAAATATTTGAAATTAATTAGGTCCTAAATTTTTTCCCTTTTTTTAATCTTAACACACGAAATGGGACAAAGCATGATACTGTAATCATGAGTAACTGAAAAATACTCACAATTATTATATAAATGAGCAAGGCTGATTTATGTGAGCTACCAAAGAAGCTCATTTAAATATGCAATTCAGGAGTTATTTTGTTGTAGAGGATCCTCTCTTATAATTCAATCAATCAATTATGATCGGATTGGTTTGAGCCAAATGAAAATAAGAAAAGGGGTATTGGTAACACTGCAATTGAAAGAAATGGCATACTTTGCTTGTTTGGTCATGTGGAAAAAATGACAGATCAAAGATTTACAAAAAGCAGATATACAATAAGACTCTGGGTGGATGTTGGTACCCAGGGAGACCTAGGTTGACATTCCATCATCACATTGGTTGGGTGTTATTCGAGAATGATGTCAAGAATCTCAGGAACACCTGAAAGGTCTAAGGATTATGAGATATTGCACTCTATACTCCCTGCATACCTCTAAAGGGGCTTAACTTGAAAATATGTATTTAGGTATGAAAAGGAAACTCATCAAAATCAAAATCTAATACAGTAGAAGAATTTATTATAGAAGAAAGGCCGGAGCAGCCTTCTAAATCCCCAATTTGTATTTTTGATTTGTCAGAAATGTCTATTTTTTTTTCAAATTAAATCATTATTTATTTGCCCACAACTTGTTAGGAAACAATACATGCAAACTCAGTTAAATGTTGTGGTCAATTTTTGTAGAGTACAAGTTAGCAGTTAGTTACAGATGCATTAGCATATGTACATATTTAGAGCTAGTTTCTTAAATATATTATTCAAAAATATCCTTGTTTTAGAGTTGTGGTAGAACCGGCGAGAGGTATAGACCGAAGCGCGGACCGCTATCGTCGTGACCGCTATTATGAACGAGATAGAGGCGGCCGTTCTAGATATGAGTAAGACTGTTTGACATTACCTCACATACACAAATAATGAAATGTCACTGTAACACTACATACTAAAAAAACAAAAAGCATTATGTACTACACTACTAATAAATGTATTTGCATACCTTATCTGCTAATTCAATAACACTGGCAAGATGTTGAGAGTTGACTGCAATTATATTAACAAACCGTTAGTAGAGCAGACTTGATTCTGACTAAACTAATACAACACTACCTCAGAAATAGCGTTTAAGTCAGATGTTGTCAAAGGAGTTCAAAAATGTTTTCATTTTGAAGACTAAGAAAAAATATAACGTTTAACATTCCTAGTAGCTATATATAGCTTCTCTAAGCCATCAGCCTAACTAGCTGTAGTACAGTTTAATATATTAAAATATGGCTTATTCCTAATGAAATTTTCCTTTTTCGGCCTAATGAAAAATATTACTTAACAAAAATATCCCTGAAATTAATGTTTAGTTTTTGAAGTAACATTTTCTTTTATTTATTACACATGTATTTTATTTCTGTTCTTATAACAAAGTATGTTAACCATTTGATTGTCTCATTGTACTAATTAATCAATTAACAGAAATGATACAATTATATGCAATAAGTTATTTTATAAGAAATTAATAAATTATGTGCATGATTTAACGGTCAAGAGGTTAACTACTTTTGAGATTGAACATTTTGTACGTGTTGCCAGAATTATTAGTACCAAATGTTCATGTCTTTTTTTTCTTTTTCTATTTTTTTTAAACTACTAAGCACAGCTGAAAGAAGTGATATTATAGATATTTTTATGGCATAATACTCGCTAAGTAACAATGAGACTAAAGTAACAATAGAACAATAAATGTTCTAAGTAAACTCATTAATTTTTCTTATTTTACGAGACAAGTATATGAAAGGAAGGGGGGTAAATATAGAAACTGAAATTTCTGCATTCAGGCAAATAAATAATATGATAAAGTTTTAATGTGTTATAAACTTTATTTAACACTGTTATAAAAAAAAACCTTAACTTGTATGTTAGTGTTGATATTGTCAAACTAGGGTCTTTTAAATAGCATTACATAGTTCATACTTAAAACGAATTTATACAACAATAAACTTGGGTTATTTGAAATATTGAGTTATTTTTATAATGTTCGTATCTAATTTTGTTATACTTTTAATTTAAATGAATAAGAAAGAAAAAGAACACACATGTTGTACATAAAAATGTCACAATGATATTTATGACTAACATTAAATAATCTAAGAATGTCGACTATCTGGCAACATGCCAAAAGTGAGAAAAAAATGTAAATATACTTAGTATTAGTATCAAAAGCAAAATAACAAATTATCAACAGCTTTTTTTTTCCAATATACATAACCTTAAGACATCACAACAAGGAGAACTATTAAATTTCTTCCACATTTATGAATATTTGTGCACAAGATTCATAAGTTTAGTACACACTTTTCATATGTATCTATATTTTTTGGTAAAATGTATAAAAAATTAAATGAAAGGAGAGATAAAAGGTAGTCTAGTTTTTAAAAGGAAATAGTTTTGTTGCTGACAATATTTTTCCTTTTAGGGGGGGTCGCCATAATGTAGATGACAAAAATAAGAGGTCAGTGACATTTTTACCTATGAATTATATTTGTAAGTACTGTAGTTAGTTAGTATTTGAAAATATTGTGTTGAGTACTAAATATTGCAGTTGTAAAAGTAAATAGTAAAATTTTATTGAATATTCCAGTTTTGTTCTAATTTTAAGTAAATTTTGTGTGCTAATTTGTTATGTGTGTTAACTATATGGATTTTACATAGTGACAATGTAATTTGTTATAATTCACAAAAAACAGTAAGTATGAAAAAAAAATTGTGGAAAAATTGAAAAGAATTGAAATAAAATACATGCGTAAACTTAGAAATATGTATAATTGTCACTCTGTATGTCATTTTTCGACAAACTTGCTAAGAGTTTCAAATTAAAGTGTGGCCGCTGAGAGAATGCTTTCCTGACAACTGTCAGTTACGTATTACCTACATTGAATTTTAAATAATTTGATGTACGTAATGCATATCCCTGACATCATTCAGTTATGTTAAACAAACGTTAAATATTGATATGGTGCTACAACATACTGGTTAATTAACTTTTTAATTTTATCACATCTTATTGCAAAAGCTTTG
>NJDD01002720.1:174646-252123 GCA_002245505.1 Calephelis nemesis
CCTCCTCCCGCTCCCGCAGCCGCTCGCCCCGCCGCCGCTCCTCCAGGTGACACGCACGCACGCACGCACACACACACAAAATCTAGTGGCGGGCCAGTAAATTATAATTAATCTTGAGGCGGGCCGGTTTAATACAACACCTAAAAATAGCAGCAAATATTACGATTATAAAACGTTTTATAAAGATAACATAAGGCATTTTTTTTATTTTACAATCCTTTATTAAAATAAAATTTATTTATGAAGTCTTAACATATGAAATACGCAATATATAGGTTTGAAGTATCGATTCAGTATTTGAATTGTTCAAATTTCAATAGTCTTAACATTTCGACCATTATTTTTTTAAGGAGGATCATATTTTTTCTAAAAAAACCCTCCGGTCCGCGGGCCGTAATTTGCCCACCCCTGATCTATATATTAATACGTGCTGTTAAAACTTTGGACCCCTTTTTACGAAAATTATGCTTACGCAGGACCATAAAATTAGGCACACTTATAGTTTATGTGTAGGAGAAGTGCAGGACGCTAATATTTTTCAATAGTAATGCTTATAAGTACATTAAATCAATAAATAAAACATTACTCACACTACCGTGCATTTTACACACATACAAATATATTGTTGACGATAAAAGATCACAGATGGCGCACTAGATAGTTTGGAAACAAAGTAAAGATATTAAAATTTATTATGGTCGAATTTCGACCAAAGGGCGACCACGAATCCAAATAAATATACACACATATAAATGCATAAATAAATACACTTTATAAAGTGTTTTCCTCTCTAATGTGTTATCTTATAACATATTGTTCTAACCTTGTCCAAGTTTGTATCAATGATACAATAATGCAATTTCATACATTAAAATAAAGATAAATACTTTATCTTATGTACAAGCATTAATATTTGAATGGAATATACTACTCACATACACAATATTTAATTATGAAATTTAAATCTTGAAATTAAAATTGTTGGACACAAATAAATACAAAACATTTTATACTCACACTTACACATTACGAAAGCAGATAATTATTATTTTTTGTTAAAATAATTTTTCAAATATCTACACTTTTAACTTTTACTTTAATGATGATATTATTTTTTACCATCTTTCGGGGCTGAAAACTCTTGAATGATAACTTTTTCACTGATGTTTATTAAAATAACACATTCTTTTTATTTTAATAATACAGTTCTTACTATATCTTATATTGAACTTTTTAGATCCCGTTCCCGTCGTTCGTCACGCAGCCGCTCCCGCTCCAAATCTCGTCCGAAGAGCAAGAGCCCAGCAGCGAAATCCCGTTCTCGATCCCGTTCCAAGTAAGTCCTATACTTAACATTTGCTGGTAATTTTGAAACAGACTTTTTAGTTACAACTGTGATAAATTGGTAAATAGTTAAAAAGTATTTGTTTGTCTGGCATTTACTTTACCATATAAATAAATTGTGATGTTTTTTAGTACAACTAATTAAGTCGAACATAACATAACACAGATACCGATAGTCAAATTTATAGAAAAAGGTTGTGAAAAGGTTTAGAAAAATAACGACTCCGACAAATCTACATGATACAGAAAGTAATCGTGATTTTCCTACTCGAAAGCATAGGTATTTCCTATCTTCACCTAATGGCTATAGCGTTAAAAATGATTTTTTTTATACTTATGAAGATATTGCAGTCACTTTCATTTTATCAGATATGGCATGAAAAATCGTTACGAATTATCAAATTCTGCCATTTCAAGCCATTTTGAATTTCCTAGAAAGGTTAAAATTACGTTTTTTATACATATTCTTCTTCTTTATTTAATAATCCTTGTCCTTCTTTTAATATAATAAAGGTATCATATTTAAAATTTAACTGCGTAATTTTGTAGCTACATATCTGATACTACATAACTAAAAAGTCTGTTAGTTTACATTAAGATCACCCTTGTTCTTTAAAAAAGCGATTACTTTTTAATGTGTGTTATATTTGTAACTTTTGTATGCGAGTTCATGTTGATCTCGTGTGTTTTGTATAACAAACAGAATTTTTTATCCTGTTCTTCAACAGGATATGTGATAGAGACAAAAAAATAAATGTGATGTTACGAGTTTTTCAATGCAAGTTTTAACATCGAGTAAGGGTGTTCTAATAAAAAAAGCGTTCAAAGTAAGCACAGATATGCTATTTTTGAATTACCAATGAATTTCAATATCACCGGTGATAACTGTTGCCCCTAACACAGAAACAAAATCGCAATTTCCTAAGTAATACTTAGATTCTTAGCTGACTTTAAAAATGTAATTTGAATGAATGACAATTGTTGACAACAAAATTTTGGAGGTATTTCAATAATAGTAGACCAAGTTAGCATGCTTGCAATTTCCAATATTAGCCATTTCGCTATTTATTTTAATGCATGTGTAGAATTAATCGTATATTCATTTGGCTAGGTGTATTATTACATGCGCTGAACAAAACTTAAAAACGTAAGTATAGCCAATGTAATTTGTATAGTTTTCTTTTTATACTTTTATTTTCAAATGTATTTATTATTATTTATAGATTTTGTTAAAATTTCACACTTGATCGGATTAACTTTCAAAAAGGATTTATTTTATTACCCTTCACTCTCGAGACAATATCACGTCTTTAATACTTTGGTTCACTGTAGACTGCTTCTAAGTTGTAACCAAACATGTCAAATCCCTAAAAGAAAATTGAAAACATTTTATCTCTGTAAAATTAATTCTTTATAGATATAGATTCAAAGACACAAAAAGTGGTCAGCTCCAAAAGTGAAAACAAACATAGCATGTTTGTATTACAAACATTGTGTATGCATAAGTATAACTAGTGACTGGTACAGAAAGATTTTAGCCATGCCTTTTTGTCTGCTTGTGAGTCTTATAGTATAAAAAATAAAAGAAAGTTTATAGTATATAATATAAAATTATCTTCTATAAAAAACTCTATAATTCAGTGTAACTACAACTCTTATATTAAAATTAATTGATAAAATTTTGGTTGGAGAGGTTTAATCGCCTGCAAATAAAAATTGAATATTTTTCGTTATGTTGCTTCTTATCTCTGATGCTGAGATACTATACTTTAAAGCATGAGTTTTGTTTTATAACTAGCTGTTTTTCGTGGCCATTCGTCGAGACTGATAACAAGTATAATATATCATTGTTCAAGGTCAATTTGTTTCGATTCTAAAATTAAATGAAGTCAGTTTATTCGTTTTATTTTATATCTTCACACTTTTTTTTGTTTTAGCCAAGAGTGAGTCGTTAGTTCAACAGATTAAGCTAGTGTGGAATTTTAACTATTCGGGGATGATATGGAGCTCTGTAACCGAAACCGCGTATTCGATATCCGCTATTTGATAATGTATTATTAATTTATTGTACATATTCGAATTGTGTAATATCCATAACATTCCCGCTAGTGTAGTGTGTAGTACTTGTAGCAATGTGTATAGTATTGTCGGTGGCGATATATAGGAATCGCAGTCGGTCGAGGTCTGGCTCGGCCAACGAGCGCGGCTCGGCTCCCCGCGACCGCTCCGCCGACCGCAACGGACGACGGTCGGGATCGCCCATGGACGACGACAGGTACGGTACCCCGCCAGGGCTAGGATGCGCGCAATTATTAACGTCTTATACAAGAGTTTACATATCTTTCATTGAACAATCTTGACTTTTACTTGCCAAACATAAAACTAATTTTTATCTTGGCAGTAGTTAAGTTCATTCACAAAGTTCATTTCACGTGCGCATTCTAGTAAGGCAGTATGACGAAATTAGGATAAAAGCAAGTTTTTGTGCGTGATTTGTAAGCCACAGTCCTTCCAAAGATGTTTTTTATTGTTTTGTAATTTCTGGGAAAAAATTGTGTAAAGTAGGATCTAGATTTTTCTTAACTGACTTTTCGTATAAAAGTATTTATACAATTAAATAATTAAGAAACTTTAGAGAAATTGTTAACCATGTCGGTCATGGCTAGATAAACACCTTTACCTTTCGCATGTTCACTTATTTGTTATACTTTCTATGATGTTTATCTACGGAAATATTATGATAGTTATAGTATGATAGTTATAGTATCGTTAATAAATCACGTACTATGGAACTTGTGTCATTCTATTTTCTCATACATTATTCGTTGTGTCGTGTGCTTTCAATTAGTTTGACACTTTTGCTTGTTGTGAGGTTATTGTATGAAATTGAACAATACAAAAATTAAAGGTTTTTTTTTTAAATTTTTCCCAATGCTGAAATTGTTTTTTTTTAATTAATAAAACTTGTATAATGAAAGATGGATGATTGAAATTTGTCAGTGTCCATACACAAACTGGTAGGTTATACATATATTTGCACATAGCTGTATTGCTCTGAAACGTTTGTCGTTCTAGGCTTCTAACAACGCGATTGCCCGTTGTTTGAATAATATATTCTATACTGGTAAAGGTATGAATTGGTCAAATTGGTACTACTGACCTATTTATTTCTGTCGTCATATTATCAACAGTCCTTGTCATTATGTTGCAACAGCCAAAAGTTTGGCAGGTTTGATTTATGTCCATGTGTGGCGTATATTTATTACTATGTATTTTCCGTTTCGACTTGAGGCTGAGATTTTATTTAAATTACTAAAGTTACAGCCAAGTTCAACCTTCGAAACCGAAACGGCAAGAGAAAAGTTGGCGGTGTTACCAACCCGTATCTCAACCACCTAATCATGTTTAGTCTTAATGATAACTAAATTTTAGCCTCTTATGAGCTGCTGCATGTCACAAAAATGAATTACATATATCACTAATGTACACTTCTTAAGACACTGACAAATATACTCACCATCTAAAGTGAGAATAAATTTAATTATATAACCTCACAATATATAATGCATCACTGTCAAACAACTTTTTTAATACCCATTGGCATTTGTTTCAAAAATACTTTGAGTCTTAGTAACTGTTATATTGATAGCACAACTAATATAGTCCAAATACTCTCCGCAGACGAGTGACCGAGGCTATTGCAAGGTGAGTCGTAGATAACTTGTAATAATGGCATTCCTATACCTTACTTGTGCTTTATTAGCTTTTGAATATTTATAGACTCTTTGTACTTTTCTTTTGCAAATGTCTTTAGTGTTCTAATAATATGTTTAATTTAATTTGCTCATATGAAGATTTAATATAGTTAAAGATTTGTCTTGTTTAAGTTTACTATATTTTTACGAGTTTTGGCCGAAATACTGATATTAATTATAATAACAGATTATCCCCGCGTTTTGTTGTAAATATTTTTTATACATACAGCAAGATTTTTTTATCACCATCCAAATTTTTTCTGGGCATAAAGTATCTATAAATAAGTCCATTTATGAAAAAAAAATAGGTATCTAGCAGGTCAGAGCACTCAGCGCGTAGCGTAGGTACGGAGCGCGCGCTGCCCATAAACATCAATATTTTGTAGACGACTTTGCGATGTCATATTATCTTAATATTTTAGTATTGAGGGATACTAAAAGAAAAAACACGTATTTAATTATTTGCACTTAACTTAAGACCAACATATTAAAATTTGGATGGTGATTAAAAAGTCAGGGTGTATATGGACCTTACAAACTGCACTTACAAATTTTGGGATATAACTTATAAATAATATTGAAATATGTGTGTTGTAGTCAAAACTCGTAATTAGACATTACTTTTGATTCTAATGACTAATTATTTTAATGATTTGAGTGTGGAATTTGTTTAAGTTCGTATGCGTTTCCGGATGAAGTTTTTTTTAAAAGTTTTGCAATTAACTCAATTTTGGAATTGATTGTTTTATGCTAAACTCATTTTTTTTTATTACAATTGATTTTGATGCTTGAAACTGTGAATGTTAGTTTTCTGTAACGGCAACCATAAATATAAATAATCGGATATCAGAAATAAAGTTCTATCTGTAACAGAATTAAAAAAATAATAATAATTATTCCGCGTATAGTCTCTGCATATTTATTGATTTCCTGTAGCAGTGTCGTCTAATCATTGTCTATTTGTATTTTACTTACACGATTTAACTGAAACAAATAATACTGATGATTCGGTACAATATCCTGATTTGAAATTTTACATTTAACGCATCCCTACTCAAAACTTTGATTTTCATAGTACCTATCAATTCTATCCTGTTTCAAATATCCGATTTGGTTTATGACTATTTTGTTTCGAGCCTCAATCTGGTTCGAAAAATATTCGAATCTTTGGCTATCCGGACATCCAAAACTTGTTTTCAAACTATAATCGATTTTTTTTTCATCGAATCCAATTCAGGAGGTTCACAATTTCACTGTTTTTTTTTGTTTGTAGCACGATTACTCGGACAATACTAAAAGAATGATTAAATCGAGGCGTGATACTTAATGAAATAATTGCAGTCGGTTTTTGCAGTTTTATATAATATAAATAAAAAAAATATATTAATGTGAAGTTTTCTATCCCCTATTTAAATTGAACTAACAAAGATAAACTTATCTTTGATTTTTTATTTTACAGGGAGAGATCGCGGTCACGTAGCAAAGACGCAGCATCTCCTAAACGTGAAGAAAAGCGTCGTGAGAGCAAGTCGCGCTCGCGTTCAAGGTCTCGTTCGGGTTCACGCGAACGTTCGGGCCGCTCTGCTTCTCGTGATCGTTCGCGTTCGGGTTCTCCACGCCAAAATGGCAACGGTCAAGATCGCGGCAGTACTGACCGTTCGCCAAGAAGTGGAGACTAAAACACGTACTTTAGATTTTAAGACTTATTCCTATGTTAAGGTTAGACTGATAATAATTGCGGCGTTTATTTCATTTTCACAACTCAATTCGACTGCGAAGCGTTTTTTATTAAAACTTCATGACTTTTTATAAAAGTGAAATGGTTCTTAAATTTTTTGGAACCACATCGGAAATATATTTGTTTGATAGATTCATTATAGAAGGAAATACGAAAATTTTGATTTCCTTAAAGAAGCTATGTTATGTAATTTTTCATATACAAATTTGCGGTAGGTTAATGTTAGTGCAATAAAGTAGCATGAGAAATATTTAGATTCCTCTTTTTGTGGTAGAAGATGACGAACAAGGAGATGACTCTTGGTGGCTAGAACTACCGTTATATGTAACGGAGCCATGTTTGTTTTTCTTATTCGTTATGATCTTTCTATTTCAAATTGCACTTATTTAATAACTATTTAAAAAATATAAATGGATGATTTCATGCTAATTAAGCATAGAATATAATTTTCCAGTGGTGGAGTTTCTATATTCGTTGGACTGGTTTTCACTTCGAAAATAGACATTACAAAGTGGTAGTTCAAAATTTTGGACTACCCACATTTGTCTTATTTACCAATTATTTTTAATACTGTTTTAGGTAAGAAGAAACCTATATTATTTTTTAAATCTATTGACCCATTGAGGAATAGAAAAAACGTGAAAATGTGAACGTCTTTTCAAAAAATATATTTCTAAATTGAAACTCACTTTTAAAAATTGTAATATCACAAATCAATATGATCATAATTTGATCTTAGTATTAGTCTCACCTTCATAACAATTCATTATTGTAATATAGTTTTTTATTTATGCAACGTGAGAAAACTGTATGAGTTTTTAAATTTACCGAATTCCCTTTTGGGATTTTTTTATTTAAACTTAAAGAATAAATAATAGTACAATTTGCCTAACTGAAAAGGTAAATTTTTATTGTAACACTTCTATTAGGTTAAGGTGATTTTTGTAAATACATACTGATCTAAGGCACCAAATAAATAATTATGAATAGCAATCTTTTTATTTTATCCATTTGTTCAACAGTTGGATATTATATTAATTATTTCTATCCATTTTAAAGAGGACAAACTATAATGCCGAATGTTGTACTAGTATCAAAACTTGCGATAGGTAGTCTTTTACAGTACTATTTAAATTATATGCTTCGGCTATATTCGTCAAGCTTCGGAAATCCAAATGTATTTTAAAGTTTTTTATAGATATACAGAGTTGCTATTACACATAATTAATCATTTCGCTTAAATTTAGATTAGGTCAACCAATTTAAAAATAAAAGTATAAAGTTTAAAGCCGAAGCGCATAATTTAAATAGTAGTACTGTACATAGTACATACAAGGTTATGAGATACAAAAGAATGTATGATATGGCAAAGGCAAATAAATGCATTTACTGAATCATAGGTCTTCCTCCTATTGTGGTAACGGTCTCAACTCAATACTATATCGGACACGTCTGTGTTGGGGTGTATGTTAAGTCCTAGAGTAAGGCGGTGCCAATAGTGCAAGTTTATGTAGTCTACAAAAACGAGTGTATGGTTTGAAATCCGTTTAGAGAAATTGAAATTTTATGTGTGATTACTCATTTTTCCGAACGGAATTATTTCTCAGCTTTCCCCTCAAGTTTTTTTAAGAATACATGACGTAATTCGTAATGTATGATAAGAAATACACGCTTCTCGTAGACACCAACTACTATGGTAATTGTGTAGGCGCGAATCTGCTGTAAGTGGGGTTTGCAACTCTGTCGGAATGCCCGGTACACCGGTAACAATGGCTTATCTCCCGAAATCCCGAGATGCAATAATATTTCCGGTTTTATTTCTAAATCTAAACTTCGTAACTATTATAAATTTCGATTTTTTATGTAAAGACTATTATAACTATGATAAGAATCCTTCAAATATTGAATGCCGCTCGGAGATAATGTAAATATAAATTAATATTTACGCAAGTTTTCTATCGAAACTCCATCTCTGCCCCAGATTTGTTTTAATCCTCCCGGGTTACGTCAGCTGTACGGCTGGCAATTATTTTGAAGTTATAATTCTTTTGGCGCGTTAGGAAAAAATGATGAGGGTAAATTTTTACGATGCGCGCGCACACCGTCACGAAAAACCGACATGATGAAGTGAGCTATAGATAACATTTTAGTTTTTTGTGATATTTTTATTAAATATTAAATAAACTTTATTTAACTAAATAATGCATTATTATAAAACTTTTAATGTATTAAATACCTTTATTCTATGGTTAGTGTCATTTTGTATACCAATGTAAAATAAGGCAAAAGATAAATTTTTTAAAAAGATTTTTATCTTATTACGCCGAAGAAGTATAACTTCTAACGCGTGTACATAAGTACACACACACAATTTTCATCATCATGTTCTAATACAAAGTATCTTATTCGTTTGGTGCTAAATGAATACTGCAGCCATTACAACGACGGGAATATGTGAAGCTATAGTTGAATATGAAATGATCAATGAACGAACTCCCGGGAATGATGAGAAAATATGTTATTTAATGTAAGCCGGTGGTATGGTATTAGGTACTATAGAGAAACTGTCTTGTTAGTTCCTTTTGTTGGAAATGCATTATGCCAGATACGAATTTTGTGATGGAAAATGAAAAGAATGGTTATAGTTCGATGCCTCTTATGCAAACATAATCTATCCAACAAAAGCAAAAACGACGCAGCACACTCTTACTATTTCTACCTATCTTAGGGTCAATTCATACTAGCGCAGAGTCGAAGCGTCAATCTGAAACTTGATATAGCAAATTCACCCTTATCTCCACATTGTAATGCACATATTTCTTCCAAGGGAAAAAAAGACGCGCGTTCGAGGGAATTCGCGCTCCTGCGCGCGAGCAATTTCATTTGATTGTGAAGAATTTGACGCTTCGATGCGCATCGACTCTGCGCTAGTATGTATTGACCCTCACAAACATCAGATATTTTTGCAAAAAATGACGATCCGGAGGGTTGATCAAACATTCCGACCACAGGACAGTGACGTGTTTGTTTGTAGGCGGCGGTTATCTGTTAAAATCAGGGGAGCCGCGTACTGTACGCTGTTTTGCCATAAAAAATGGGTAATTACAAACCAGATTACTGGTGGTGGAATGCAGCATCTTGGCCGGGTAGATTTCCTGACAGCAGTGAAACGTTCGAAATTCAGTACTTCGTCGTAGCAGTCTCGAAGTTCCATACTTCGACATTATGAACATTCCCAATTCAATACTTCGTCATACAGTAATTTTGAACTCATTTGCATCACACATCTCGACATTTTAAACTTCGATATTTCGTAGTGCAGTCTAAAAACTAATGTTATTTGTAATTACCGACTTTAGTATCTAGGTATATCTTTATAATTTAATCGCTCGTTGTATTTAAGTATTGATCATTTGGTGTCCGCTACTAGCGGTCCATTACCTACTGGAAATAGTGTCTAGCTCTGATGCATTTGAAGTTTTTCTAATAGGTATATACATATTTTTGTTACAAAATTCAATAGGTACTTCGTTATAAAGTACTTTCAAACTCATTTACATCTTACTGGTGAACATTATGAAAAAATAGGTACATCGACATTTGAACTTCGATATTCCGTACATACATACATGAATGCAGTCAATATTATGATTTGTTTTTTGTACGATTGCTTGTAACCACCTACTTACAAATTGGATACTGAACTGATATCAAAACATGTTTTTATATGATTACTCATTATCCAGACCATGTTTTATTGTCATAGAAATTGAATCATAGAATGTGTAGTAGAAATTTAAACGACAGTAAGACGTAACTACTGGGAGATGCTAGTTCAGAATGAATACGGATTCGAAATAAAAGCCAAGGTGAAAAAGGAATTATTTATATTTAGTTAAAAGAACAAGTGGTCGCCCAATGGCCAAAATTCGACATTGGTGGCAATTTTGTTGCGCGCTCACTAAATTAATTTTAAGTTATCACTGTCTTCTTTCAACGAAATTAACAGAAAGAGACAAAACACTTTTAGCGCTGTCAAATTGGACTGTACACGACATTTCTACAGACTTTTAATCGATCTCTCGCAAAACGTTTGTTAAAAACATCGCAATTTGACATGTTCGAACTAATCTGACATTCCTAAAACGTTCTATCTCTTTAGTTTTTGTTTCATTTGCAAAATATAACATGCATTTATAATAAGTTTAGTTTGTGAACAGCAGAATTGCCACCATTATACATTTTAATTTTAGGTTTTTCAATAAAAAAATAGTTTTGATAAGAACGCCATCTTCATTTATCAAGATCAACTAGTTTATTTACAAACATTAAGAATATAGCTTGTGAGCAATCTGTGATCTTTTATCGTTGTCAATATATTTGTGTGTGACAAATACAAGGTAGTGTGTTTTATTTTTAGATTTAATGCACTTTACAAACATTATTATTGAATAATATTAGCATTCTGTAAGTACTTCTCCTAAACATAAAATATTAGTGTGCCAAATTTCATACTCCTCCGTCCTAGCAATTTTCTTAAACCTGTTTTTGTTTCACGTATTAATATGACTTTCGCCATTTTAAAATAAAATCGCAGGAACATGTGACGTACGTCATGTCAATGAACATGATCCTTTATCAGAACTTAGTTATCAATCCTATACATTTTCGGTAGCAAAACAAATCTGTCCTTCGGCTGTGACGAAAAACCGACACAACCACGGTATGGATTTCCGCAAAGTAACGCCTTCTATCAACTAGCGTATAACTACTCTGACACCACTGAACGTGTTTTGTCTTTTTCTATTGCTAGTGTCGAAAGAAGATAGCGATAACTTAAAATTCGTTTACCATCACTGTTCAATTTTGCTGCCTGGCTGACCTCAGAGCTTACTAAAGATTAATAGATACTTAGCTTTATAATATATATTAGATCGCTGTATATGTAGTGATGTACATAGCGGATACCTACTTTAACTTCGAACAACTTCCAAAATTCTTAAGACGTCCTTAATAATGTTGCTTTCCAATGAATTAAAATAGTTGTGTTAATTTTAAAAGGGATTTCACAATAAAATAAAATACATTTTTAATCTTTTGTAAACAATTGTTTATTAACATTTTATTTATCGTTGCATCACTGCACATAATAATAATACACTTTCGTCACACACGCTGGCAATATATCACCAATTACCAATACAATGACTTTTTATTGTGATAGGATCTATAGTCATATGGAATTATTTGTTATGCTCACCTACAAATTGCTTTCATTTTTCTTTTGAATCAAATTATGTGAATATACTAAAAGTAATTAAGAACAAAATAAAATATTGTACTTTAACTAAAACACAGTAAGTTAAAAAATCACTTGCTTCACATGCAAAATAATCATAGAAAAATAGCAATAGCAAAAAACAATCTAAAAGATAGTTATAGTTACTTATTAGAAATGGAATGATTTTTTCGTCTTTCAGTATACTCACACTAATAAATGCATACATGATTTCTAAAAAATCTTTAATACATACAAATCAAGTCATCATATTCAGTCAATAAAATTATAAATTTTCAAAAAATAATCATGCTTCATTATTGAGAATTAAAAATTGTAATCATTAATAAATAAATTAAAAATACTGTCATTTTATTAGTCTGGAACGAAATTATAATTAATCATTAAACAAAATAAAAAGTTCTTAAAAAAGAAAAATGAAAGTATCATTCAACTGTGATCAATGTTTAAGTACATTATGTCACTATTATTTTCATATAAGTTCTCCTATTTTCACATAATTTATCTTACATTTTGTCATCTTAGAAAATTAAATATAAGAACATTATTGATCATCAGTCTATTCATAGTTTGATATTTTTACAATTTTGTCGATTTAACCTTTATTAATCTATTGTCCAAAAGGCAACATAAGAGTTAACACATTACATACATGGGTATATCTACAATTTAAAACATTAATTTGACAAACTTACGATTATTGACAACAAACAACAATTTTAAGATAAAAATGTAGAATGTCGTAAAATAATCTAAAAATACCTGCACTGTTTATAATAAATAAGTTAAAACAATATTCAATAGCGTCGTATGTTGCCTAATGACATTATATTGTCACAGTACTTACTTAAGTAATGGAGAATATACTTAATTACTAACTTAATAGTTCTTTTTACACAATGACTTAGGTTCCGACGTTTGTTTCTTATAAGTACTCAAATTATTTTAACCTACGGACTAATAACGTGCGTTGTGTGAATCCGAAAGTAATATCTACATCACTAGACAAACCAGTTACCTAGAGAACGTAGAGATGGCGTTCGGATCAAGGAACGTTTACATCTTTCTAAAAACCAAATGTGAGAAAAAAAAATCTTTGTCGATTTTAAAGAAAACCGTAACAAGATTTTTAAGATCAAAAATAGGAACATTGACAATAAGTCAATCACAAATAATCAAGAATAAATGAACGCACAATTTGCGATTTATAAATTAGTCTAAAAACGCACGGTTTGGTTTCTATACTGGTGCGAGTCTAAAAGAGAGGATAGGTGTGAAACGTCATAAAGGCGATACTGATTTTATAGAGGCAAGAAACAAATATACAGACTATATTGAAGGGATTTTGGCCAGTATCGTGTCTATGGCGCGTGGCCCAAGCGGTGGACCGAGACGCGTGGGCTACGACTCACCGATACCTACAGAGATCGCTAACAGTGGACCGCGTCCACTTCACCCTACGGCAAGCGCGGTCCTCACCCTACCGAACACATGTGACCCAAATATACTGAAGGGAACATTTGTAGTTTTAAATTAAGGGCCGTCTAACTTTTTCAAGGGGTCAATTTTAAATTTTTGGCTTTGGTACTGAAATGACTCTTGATTTTTATGAACAAAAAAGTATAGTCATAAAATATGTTTCCAATTCAAATTATTTAGAAATGGTCTCGAAATTTTTTAAATGTTTGAATAAAAATTCTAAAAAAGGTAAATCCCCAAAAAAATGTTTTTTCGAATTATAGTTCTTAAAACTTATTAACCCGTTATTTGACGACCTCCGATTTAATTACTGTGGTGTAAAAAATTTAGTTTTATTGTCAGGTGCTTGGTTAGTTGTAGATATTGTTTTTTTAAATTTAAAAAACAGGCTAGTGTTGTAAATAAAAAAATATATAAATTGTAATGTGATTACCACGTCTAAGTTAAAAACTTTTTGACGCTTTTGCTTTACCTTCCAATTTTTCAAATCTTATGATGTGAATTATTTTAATGATAATTGAATTACAAACAAATGTCAAAATAATTAATTATTTTTCAGCAAAAACTTAAATTCAAAGACATATGGAGTATGCATAAGTTGTGAGAATACTTAAACATGATTTAAACATGTTTAAGAAAACTCAGGCGATATTAAATACAATTTCAAACATATAATGCAGAATCGAATTCAGATGTTCAAAAATATAATTGTAAGTTCCAAAATATAATTTTTGTAAAATTTAATTTTTGGTTTCGAAATTTAAAACAATCATAAACATTTTTGTCGATGGAAAACTACACTAAATTATATAAGTGTACACTCATAGCCATATACAGCATGGTATAAAAAGTAAGTTTACAGTTGGGAGTTTGGCAGTTTAATTGGCAGTGTACTGGGCGACGCTTGCCGATACTGGGTCAATTCAAAATCCGTATCCGCCAATACTATTTACAGGGCGTACGAATCAAATAAATATATCCGAACTTAATCTAGCCGTTTATACAAGATGTCACTTTACACTTTACGCTATATTTACACGCGGCGCACAGCCTTGATCGCACTAGCGTCCGTTTAATAAATAAGTTATCGTCCAATACCGCATATATCACTACACTTGCGTGGCGAACGTTGGCGGCAAGCAATGGTCATCTAACACGTACACCCCTCCACCTTCTAGCGCCCTTTTTACTAGCGACGTATCACTGAAACAATAGAAAGGATTTGTCAGAAAGATCAAACAAAAAATATTCGGTCTTCGCAAACATAAAGTACACATAAATATAAGCATGAGTTGACTTGTTGCGTTTTTTAGACTTTCATGTTACAAATGATTTCGTAATATATTTTCTCGTTCTATAGTTATGTAGCCAGCGGTTATGCGCATTTTGTAAAGATATCTAGCTTTCCAGCGAAAACCCGTTTATAAAAAGTATTTTCTGCCATTCTGCTGTTTTCTAAACCTAAACACTAAATTTATACATCTGTTGCGACGTCAAAGAAAGACAAAAAGTCAAACTTTCGCATTTAACATTTGTACGGATTTATGAATCAAACATAAAAACTGTATGTATACAGTATAAATAAAGAATGTAGGCAACAAACGAAAACCATTTAAACAATTGTCATTTGTATCGTTCTAAGAAACAATAATGTTTATTTATTGCAACAAATAGCGGAAATTCAATGTACACACGGACAGCACTCCACAATATCTACGGAATTGAAATTCCATGCGGAGGAAGCTAAAGGTATGCTTATAGCATGATAGGATTTCAGTGTATTGTCAGAATCGCTAACGTATACCGTCGCTATTCGTCAATGCAATTATTTACATGTTTTTGAAATCGTCTGGAGACTAGCCATTTTTAAATCACCTGTGGCAACCAATGTGTATTATTGTTTGGTGTCAATAGGAGGTGAGAATTTTTGGTCATGAAAAATTCTCGCTGTGTGCTTACAAAATAGTTATGTAGTTAAATTAGTAGCAAAAATTGTTTAGGATACTAACCTATTTGCGCAATACGCTGAGTCCGCGGAGAGCCGCGATAGTCTAGGATCGAGGGCCGCCAGTAGCCGCGCGGCGCTCTCTGTATTGAGTGTTTTTCTTTTGCACTCCTCCGCCGCCGCGTTGTGCGCGTTTTGGCACTCAGGCACCGGACCCTCACACTTCCCCCATGTATTTCTAATGACGCGACCACCACCCACCGCGTTGGCCGCGTTTTGAGCTCTAGCTTCTGCGTCAGCGGCGTTTTGAGCGCGTTTTCTTCGTCTTCTAATGCAAGCAACAGCCACCGCTGCCGCTAAGGCTGCTGCCGGAACAGCGGCTGATAAAGCGGCTATTAAAGCAACGTGTCTTCCTGATAAACTTTCTTCTTCGGGTGTTTCATCTCCGATTCTTCTTAAGTGCTTCGATGCAAATTCTGCGAGGGATACTGTGCATGATTTCCCACCCCAGCCTGCAGGGCAGTTACAGTGGTAGCCATCAACTCGGTCTCTACAAGTCCCGCCGTTTCGACACGGTGATGACGCACACTCATCCACATCAATACTACAATCTTTGCCAGCGAAGCCAGGTCGGCAGCGGCATTCGTAATCGTTATCAAGCACGTGACATTCGCCACCGTTCGCACATGGTTTCGCCAGACAGAAATCCACTCGAGTTTCGCATCGTGGTCCAAGAAATCCTGGAGCACATTGACATCGTTGTCCATTCACCAAGTCCACACAAGTCCCACCATGTTCGCAAATAATACCCGTACAATCGTCAATGTCGATTTCGCATCGATTACCTCGGAAACCAGTCTTGCAAGAACATCTAAATCCATCTCCAGCTCTAGTGCAAGTTGCTCCGTTCCGACAAGGGTTGGCCGCACATGGATCTGCTTCTACAGCACAATCAATTCCTGTAAATCCAGCCGGGCATAAACATACGTAGCCAGAAGGTCGAGGTTCGCAAGTACCACCGTTTCGACAAGGTTGATCGGCGCAAGTTAGTCTTCGTGTTTCACATCGCGCTCCTTCATAACCAGACGGACAAGCACATGATAGTTCACCCCCTTCATCTTGGACACAGGCTCCTCCATTGAGACACGGACGTACTGAACAGGAATGTAAGGATTTGTCGCAGTTTGGTCCTGTGTATTCTGGGGGACAAACACAGGTATAACTCCCTTGTCCAGTGTTATGACAAGTTCCTCCGTTTCTGCACGGCCGATGATTAGTGCAGTAATTCAGATCTTGATTACAGAAAAGACCACCCCAGCCTTCTTCACAAATGCAATCCCAAGGTTTAGAGCAAGTTCCGTGTACGCAGCCCGGATGCCTCTCGCATTGGTCGCAGAGCTCGCCCACCCAGCCCGAATGACAACTGAAAACAAACAAAGACATACTTCAGTTTTGTATACGAAGTGATAACAAGCTTCTAAAAAGCGTAAACCTTTCTTCGTAGGAAACAATGAAGGATGAATGATTTAGAGGCGAGTGGAACGTTAAGCGTTTAGCACAAAGGTGCAAAGTGGATACTCACATGCATTCGTCGGGCTTGAGGCAGTGGCCGTGCTCCGCGTCGCAGCCAGGCAAGCATCGCGCTGTAACAAAAGGAATACGTTCGTTAGCGCATCACAAAGACAAAGCACACAATGGTAGGGTAACGTTGATAACTGAGCTAGAGCGATCGATAACTCTCAGCATTATCTCTAATAGAATCAAATAGCTAGTTCACATTTTTTGTGGTACAATAATTAATCAATGACAATTTTGAATAAACAGAAAATTTAAACACAAAACAAATCTAGGAATAAGGAAATCTCTAAGATCATAAATATCAAATTAAAGAAAGCAAAGAAAACTAAACAGGGACTTGTGCAAATAATTATACTAATGTACAAAACGTAATGCATCTTTTAAAAACTAAAGGAATCCCTTCTCGTATTCAGTTTAGTACGCAGCTTCATGCATTAACTTTGGAATCTACAGAGTAAAGGACACGGTAACAAAGAGAGAGGTTCGTTAGCGTCCTGAGCTGGGTCCCAGCGAGGTCACGCGCACCGATCATTTATCTTCAAACACGACTATTCTAAGATCCACTACCATTTCTATCCAACTACGAAAGTCAGAGTTGTGTTTAAACAGTTCTTTTTCACGCATGATCTCTTTTGGATAAATAAAAGTTCCTAACCTTAATACGCATACATTTCACCAAATAGCAGCCAAATGACTAAAGTTGACACCGTTCAGTGAATCTATTTCATGAAAATTATAACTATTGTTATTAATATATCACTAAAAATAAAATGACGGACAGTAGACTTTTTCGCGATTTTTAGTGAAGTTTTTTTCATAATTAAGCCTTAAGTTTTTGAATACAGTAACATTTTTTCAAAAAAATTCTTAAGCAATAGTTTTTTTATGTTAAATTATATTTCCGGTATGGAATGAACAATATGAGCACGCTACCAGTTTACTTACACCTTGTGTTATACTCGAACCTTACCCTAAGTAATAAAAAAGATAATTTTACCATGTAAAGGTGCATTGCGGAGTCAGTATGGGCAAGTGTGTGGGCTAATGAAGGTTACAAAGTAATAGTGGTGTACATTGTAAAAAAACATTGTTTTGAAATGAGAAGTGCGGCGCGGCGTCGCGCGTCGCGTCGGTCGGCTGCGCATGGGCATTAACTTATCGGAGCGAATACAAGGGGGCAGATAGTGCGGGGAGTCTAACCGCCACTCGACCGTTACTAGTCCCCTAACTAGAAAAATATTAAGACGCCATTTTTAATTTCTATCACATGCAATTTTTATTTGAAAGGGAAACAAGGAGACGAACTTGCAAAGAATTAAACATCTCGTATGGTAAGTTTATCGGACTTCAAACCAGAATACAAAAATGACAAGAGTTACTTATAAGATCACACACTTGCACCGGTAACATTTTAGTGAAATATAGTTATTATTAGGATAACCACGTCCTCACTTTGCCGACAAAAAAACAATTTTGAAGTTGGAATGGGAGAATAACTTAGGCGAAGGTACGAACAGTCGTGGCAAAAAACCTAATTGTATTTATTCCTATCAAATATTTCTCTATTTAACACTTGGAAGCACATTCACCGATATATTCCTGTATTTCCAGTTCAAAGCACTGTATAAAGGAGATTAATCTAACGTTTCCTAGACCGCATTGTAAGCTCTATGGAATAAAGCTCCCGAAACTTGCTCAGCTTCCTCGTAAATCGGCTTATGGATCACTCAACCGAATTAGAGGAGTTTGCTCAAATAAATGATAGGGGGGTTCAACTATTAGATGATGGAATTCTACGATCTTCAATATTTTTACACTAGTCAAATATTTATTTGTAAATGATCACTTAATATATATTTTTTTGATTTCGAGGCAAAGTAAATCGTTGTTATCATTCCTTCTACATAATTTATCTTATTTCGTGGCAGAACATTACCAAAACAAGTCAAATCTTCCGACTAAACAAGTACCAAAAGGTATTAATTTTAAATGTAACTAATATATTCAATATTAGCTGAACCGACAGACGTCTTGAACATTGAGGTTCATATTTTTATATGAACCTTCTCCCGAAAATAACTAACAAATGATATTAAAACAACAATGTGATGACCAAGGGAAATAATTTTTTTTAAAAACATTTTCACAACAAATCATTTACTACGGTTATGGCAAAGAGCACCATAATTTTTTTAATTGAAGCAGTGTCGATAAAAATAAAATTACTTGAAATCCTATTAAACAGAAAAGCCGGTGCTTAACAATCCTCTTAAAAGTAATTGAAAGTGTTCTAAACTTTCTAATACAGCAGCGTGTAACTTTATAGGTTTATTAAAAAATAGGGCGTTGGGAATCGGCACCACAAAAGCAGATCAAAGAGTTTCGAGTGTTGGTATTATTGCTCGTAATACTATCCACTTCATACACTTGAGTTTACCTGGACCCTTCACAAGTAAAACGGTAGTCATAAAAGTTACTCAAAGAATTATAAATGGGGGTGTAAGCGCGGGGTATTTGTAGTGTTGCAAAGGACATGAGCATTCGATACCTATTTCTCTAAACGCGAAATATCGAGATGATTGCTTTCAAAGGCTTCAAAAATGAACTAGTCTGCTTGAGTTTTAAATGTCATATAAAAACTTAAGTCCGACACGTTTGCATCTTTGTAATGGAGTTTTATTACAAATGTAATTAAATTATCTTAATTAAATACCAATAAAAGTCATAAAAACCTTGGAAGTTATAAAAATAATTGTGTGGTGCATGTGATATCATCATGCCACTTATCCGAACCGGACTGAACCTCTTTAAAATAAAACGATAAAGTTAAATTGTGATGTCGCTTAGACTAAAATAAAATTTAGGGCTCGAAATTTTGAATGATGGGACAGTGAGTAAAATAAGTACACATCATATCTCACTACCCCTTCCCCTCGTAATACCTTTTCGAATCCCCCCACTTTCAAACCTTGCGAAAATTAATGGATGGACCTCTAGAATCGTAGTAAAGTCGATGGATGTTTAGTGAAATTTGAATTTACGGACAGCGCTATAAGTGAATCAAGTTATAGAATAAAGACTCGAGTAATTTACAACACTAGTGCAGCCCTTGTAGACCTATTAATTATTTTCAATAGACGAATAGTATTGATTATCAATGTTAAAGCTAACGGATGTCGCAGTGCGACCGGCCAAGGTAATAGCTTTGTCGCAAGGTCAGACAAAAACCTTTGAGGATGCACACGTGTTCGGGACTTTGCCAAATCTAACTGTTCTCCCATCTGGCTCTATTCAAAACGGAAATTAGACATGCGTGGGATCCGCGAATATCGACAATATTCGTGAGAAACTGAGAAATCTACTCTCGTTCACAATTAAGCAAAATTAAGCAGCCGTAAAGGGTTTCACTCGAGATGTTTACCCTATCATTAAGAGAAACTGAGCGCGGAGATAATACCATCGGGACATGCAAATAAGTTTTCGGGTTTAGCTTCCCAGAAGGCAAGATACCGTTCGGCAGATGTAAAGTCATGACACGGTCAAGTACATAGTTTATTTCGATTGGTGTTCAGTTCTCGTTTAAAGGTGTTTTTGACCCGGTTCGTGTCCATACTGCCGAGCTGCGTGAGTGTGCGAACATACCGCGTTGTTTTCATTTCATTATGGCCGCTTCTCTCGCTTTTACATTTTCGTAATCGTTGATGCACATTCGAGAGATAGGGTTACCGAGGCCTTCGCTAGAATCTAAATTACTGTACTAGTTACATACACACTCGCGTCGATTTGTATTACTTGTCCCACGGTAAAGAGAAACTTCTCGGCCATCATGAGTTATGCATATTTCACGATCGCAACTGTTTACTTTTACCAGAAAATCGTAATTTCGTGGTTATCCCATCTCGTGGTACCAGGATTGCATAGCGGGCGGGCGGCCCTGGAGGAGCGAGATGGCGCGCTACATAGCGCAAGGTGGGTTGTCTCTTTCCGGCATGTTTTTTTGCGGCGCCGGAGTGTGGGAACGCGGCGGCAGGTGGGGCTGCCGAGATTGCGACGCGACATCCGCCCGGCACAATGCATCTTGAGACGCACCGCTTTGTTTTACAATACAAGACGCGATGTGTTTAACATACGTCAGAACGTTGCAATGACGTTTGGAGCGTTTAGATTTTTTATAGACCATCCGCTGCATTGAAATTGCAAATATCTAATCCACGGAACTTGGAAAAGCTAACATTACGTTCAATATTCAATAAAGTAATGCAGCGTTTTAAATAATCATTCAATTTTCTCTCTAATCTTTCAATTTCCTCCTTTACAAGCTAGCTAGTGTTTTTCACTTATAACTAATGAAATAAATCTAAAATCCTAGTAATTGCACTCTGTACTTTAAAATAAATGAAATCGGAAACATTTGCGATTGTTTTAAATCTGTAATCAGTAAGTAAGAAATCAGTTTCCTTTTTCCTTCCTTATTCTTGGAAATAATCATATTTTTAAAATAACTTCGCGACCTCAATTTTTCTTTACTCTGTCATCTTTTACGAATGAACCATGGTCAAATGGTAGTGCTAATAAAAAAGCATAAACCCGAATGTCGCTAATGACACGGCATTCTCCTTGCTTTTGTTTACAATGCATGCGGTACTCCAAAGACAAACAGACCGACCACACCGGCGGCCGGTCACACGCTCGACACTGTGACAACAAACATGTCATATTTTTATACATTAATGCATTTGTATTTATTTTTACACTTTCAGAAATGAGTATTGTTATGTTAACCTGAATTCAACGAGTGTCTATTGACTCTCTTACGTCATTTTGTAAGTAACAATCAAAATAAAAATGAATTCAAAAATATAAGGTAATTCAGACTACGTACTACTACTATTAAATGTCTCAAAAATATAGCCGATTTTTTATTTTTGAAATTTTGGGCATTCCCTGTCATTTTTCATTCAACAAATTTAGTATACTAAAAATTGGTCAATTTATAAGAAAACATTTATGATCACCTTTCGACATGCATTAAAAAGCTAGCTACAGAATAATAAATTAATAAAATAATCATATAAATTGGACTAGTATGTTAAATGAGTTCAGTGATAAATCAAGATATGATCAAGATATTGTCAGAAGCAATGACCCCAACTGTTTATCTACAACAGTAACCATAATATGTGAACCTTTTAACAATTATACATAATGAAATAACGTGCATTTTATTAGGAACCAAATAAATATTAAGCTGGTTCGGGTCGTTAAGTTTTTTAGAACATAAAAATGGTAATTTTATCTTTTCCCATTCTTCATAAAATCTTCGAGGCATAAAAATTAAATACTAGATGTAATTTAATATTATTAAGGAAATTAAGGAGTATACTGCATAAAGTACAATAGTAGTTATTAGAAAAGTTATAAAGATGACAAAATGTATGTGTAATTCTAAAATTGTAATAAGGATTTATAGCATTTGTATATTTTTCGGGATAGAATTGTAATTACAATTATTTAAGAATAAAATGTCCCTAAATGTAATGTAAATGTGTAATGTAATGTAAAACTTTACATTTCTGAAAAACCTTCGTCTGAAACGTCTGAAAAATACTGAGGAAATAACACATTTAACGAGATTTTCGATTCAATAATTGAAATCTTTGCGTGGGTTCGGGTAAACAATAGCTATTTATAATGTACATATTGCCTATTATGTAATTCAATCTATGGGTTCCCTTGACCTGAATGATTCACCATAAATGTAGAAAGCACTCGTTAGCACCTAAAAGGTCACTTGAATTGAGTTTATTAGAGGATGTTTCACTTTTGTCATAACCAATTAATGAGGAAGAGTGAATTGGGACGTACCATTTACAATTATTCACCAGCCAAAAATTCCTAGATTTTAAACATTTAAATTGAAACATTGCTATCAAGATACATTGTAAAATTTGTTACAAATATCATATCATGATAAACTGCTTATAATAGCTTTATATTTAATAACTTATTAGTTTTTTAACAATAAGGCTCGGATTTAAAATTGTAATCGTAATTAGCATTGCCTGCCATTGCATCGCCAAATCCACCACAATTTACAATGTCTTTTTGGGAGAAAATATTGCAATAATATCCTGTGATCTCATTGATAAATCTCAAAAAAAAATTGTGCGATGATTTTATTATTGTATATATATTTTCATACGGAAGAAGATACTTACGTTTTGAGCAATAATCTCCTGTCCATCCGATCTTGCAAACGATTTCTCCCGCTGGAGAACAGGTATAGTGACCAAACCCATCATCTCTTGGTCTGCAAAGAACTTCACAACCAGGACCGTAGTAATGCGCTGCACAGGTAACTCGGTACGATAGCCTCAAATGAGCACTCCCAGATCCACCCCACCTCTGCTCCTCTTCTACCCAAGGCCCACCAACATCTGCTATACTCTGCTTCGTCATGCGCGCGATAAGAGTGTCTGAAATCAGAAAACAATATGTCAATATAAAACTAACGATGTCCAAAAGACTTTGCATGATTGCTGCTGCTTAACAAATAAATGGGTAGAAAATTAGGTAACATTAAAAATAAACAAGTTCAATTCCAAGATGTAATTACAGATAATGATTAAGCTGGATCAAAAGTGTAGGTAATGACACGATTTTATTCGATTAAGAAAAAAAAATCGTTTATCATCGTGGGAAGGGAGTGGATTATGAAAGCAAATTGACCTGTTACTGTGGGCCGTTTGACGCCCGCATTCGAACGTGAGATCTCATTGTTCCCGACGTGATTCACTGTTTTGGTTCGTTGGAGTCCGTTTGATTGATTAAGAACTTTTAACCACATTCTTACGCACTAGTTACGTTAACAAGAGAAGTATCCAGTTAAGCTTTCAGTATCTGAGAATACAGTTGAGTTTTGGCGTATTAGAGAGAAAAGATGGTCAAAGCTTTTTTATATTCAGTGAAAGTGCACAAATAAAATAATCATGAAGAAATTAGCGTATCATGTATTTTCTACATGAGCTTGAGTAATGAGGGCACCACTTTACCCAAGACCCTGACATGATTTATCGACGATCCCGATTTTGGTAAATTTGTTGCAAATTGATGAAAATTTCTACTTGATTAATGGCAAAAAACTAACGTGAAAGCCAAAACCTAAAGAAAGAAAGAAGAGATTACAGTTGAAGTTTTGAAATTTAAATTACATGTCAAAGAGCTTTGTTTGAGCCATAGGAGACCTCAAGCTTATTTATACTTACCTCAATAAGAAGTCCATATTCTAGGGCTTTTAAATATCTCTGATAAATATTTAGAAATTAAAATTGTAGTTCCAGGAATACGCTTGCCGAATTGCCGTTAGAAAATCAAATCGATTTCCTAATAGTAAGATAACCTTTAGATTATTAAACGGACTGATGCAAGACTCATTGGCAAGTGTCTAAAATGTTCTTCAAGTTATTGTTACAAACTAAGGAGGTTATTGGAATTTAAAAACACAAAAGATAACTAAATCCATTTCAGTATATAAAATTCATCTATTCCAAAAAAACGAGTCTTACATAACTGATTCAAATCTGCCACTCCATTCATCAAATGATTTAAGTTGAGTCGGAGGCTGGGAAACCTTACCGCCGACCCGTTCCTTTATTTATTTCTCTCCATGTATGCCCTTTTTTCTCTCTTTGCCACGTTCGACGTTACATTCCTAAGCCGGTAATCTCGACAGCAGATAAAATTAAACCAGACGCGAAACAAAATTAAAAGGTATATAAAAAGGATCGATCGACTAATTTCGTGGCGTATGGCATTCGATATACCAAGATATATCTTATTAAATGGATAGTATTGTAAAAATTCCATCCTTGAATAAAGCTAGCTTGAATGTTCGCTTTGGTAAATCTTGGTTACGTATAATATTTAATTAATTTCTCATGGTTTGCGCACATTAAAATATTAACCCCTTCTTTATCTATCTATCCTTAGGGTAAAAACGTACAATGAAAACAGAGTTAGTAGATTATTTTATAAAATTAGATGGAATTGTCACACGAGTTTTAAAATAGTGATGTCTGAAATAACTATCGATTAATAACTCGAATCTCAAAACATATAGGCGTTTTAAGTTTTAGTAAGCAAATGTAATCGCAAACGATAAATTGACCTCAAGATAACATTGCAATTGATTTAATTCTGTTTACATCATCCGAGATAATCCGCAATCGCAATCTGAAGCCGGAATACCACATAGAGCACACTATTCAACGTAAGCTTATACCGATGGTATCATTGCAATAAATCTAGACGATAAAGCGTGTACCTACACTCGGAATCGAACGCCCAAAGAAAATATAATAAATATCGATAAATTTAATCCACAACTCGAATAGAATACGCTTGAGCTTCGAATCCAGAATCTTAAAATACAAATGTAGTAATAATGATAGATGTTTGTCAATTTTTAAGATTATTTTCGTATGTGTATTATTTAATGTAAATAGAATAAATGTAATCGATTTCTTTAAGTATATATATCATGTTTTAAATTAATTGAATATATTCATTAAATTTAAACAAAGCTAAAACAATGAAAAATCTCATTTCAAATCTGAATTATTTATGAGGCTAGTGTTGCAAGTATTATTAAAGCGAAGTGCAGAGTTCGGAGGGAATTAGAAAAATGATGTGTGGGAAAGTCGAGGCGTGCAATTTAGCTTGAATGTGGTCCGGAGAATTATGGCAACCGTGCACTCGGTTCAGGAGCGGCAGGGTTGCCAGTCGCAACCATTTATTTCCATTACGTTATAATACAGTACACATAACCTGGTACAGGAACGTGTACAATATTTGCTTGACTTAAATATTAAATAAAATATTCATTAAGCACGTCGTAAAATCAAACTGTTTTACGGTTAACTTACGAAAATAATATTTAAACTATATTTTGAGTAAATAGGGCGATGATGTTACTGTATCTCTGTTTTTCAATAGCATTATGATTATGTTATTTGTACTATTGTAATTGTACTTGTAATACATATTAATAACCAACCATAAGTCACAATACGGAAAAGCTGTAACTTTTTAATCAAAATATACCATACGCAATCCCACGTTATCCATAAACCATAAAAAGTAGTTGAAATCATTGTTTCCGAACACAATTGATCCAAATTACACTCATTTCAAATCATTATCATAACTATATTAAATGAAGGTGTATCCAATAACGTGTATTAATATTGTACCAATTTACAAATAAATAGCACATTTAGAGAAGGATAAGCAGCCGGAGCAGCTCTATACGTGCCGTGATGGCAGAGAACCTATAATTACGGGCCCAGAGGTCACACAAACAGAATATTCATCGATAAAAACAAAAGAAAGCGAAATAACAGATAATTCGACTGCATCAGAAGCGGACGCCGTCGATTTAGGATTTAAAGGCAAGTTTAAGGGAAAACGAGGGATGTGCTCACGCGAACCGGCTTCCGTTGAATATCGATCAATCAATAAGGCCACCGGATGCTCGCTCTCATTTATTATATAGGTAGATTGACAACTACCCGATCTGGTTCTTTGGTCTAATTACTGACGAGGCGCACAGTGTTGATAAATGGGCAAAACTATAACAAAAACTAAACTATTAAAAAAAATGTTAATGCATGAGCAAGAAGGAAAATTCAGTGTTTTTTGTGCAGTTTTTCACGTTTCCCATTTTAAAAGTTGAGAATTTTTTGTTAGGCTAATGTGATTTTTTGGATTTTGTGGAGCTTTCAAATTTTGAATTTCATTGTGACATTGTGCGAATTTAAATACTACAACAGTCATTCGCGTTTAAGTAACATGTCCAGATGTTTTTTTTTTCAATTTTTAATATTTTTATTTCAATCGATATGAGACTTCACATTGTTCATTTTCCACACTGTGCGCCGCAAAAACACCACCAGTTTGTATGACCGAAAGTTATCGGTTTCTTGTTCCACCTCATAACCGGTTGGTCCATGTCCATCGCTGTGGGAAACATCAATGGAGTGTAGTATGTACACAAACGACGCACTCCTTGTGTTTATAAAACTGTCCACTTCTAGCACACGTATTTCAAATTGAGAGCCTTGAACTGGATAAACAAATTCGTGTGTGCGCTCGAGAATTTTTAACTCTCTGTTCATTTTTAACATTAGAAAGTTGACTTGTTTCGCGTGGAGATAGCTGGCTAATTTAATGTTTGGATGTTAGTTAAAACAAATTAAGTGAATGTATTACTTAAGAGTTAAAATGTAAGTATCTTCAATTGAAAAAACATTTTGATCAAAAATATATTGAATCTCAAGTACAACACCGGACCAATATATCATAGAATCGATATTCACGAGTTAATGTTAGGAAGGAAAATATCTACAAAGGCCAGAATTACAGAAGAGACAGAATTGAAAAAAAAACGTTATCACACGTAGATGGACGTGTAGAAGTTTCACGATAACATTATTTTAATATAAATTTATATACTTTGGTTATTTACTCAAGTATTAGTAAATGATGCTATAATTAAAACTCAAGGCGAAGACGGTTTTTTATAACATACAACCGTCATATTTGACGATTAACAAAAAAGCATCGTTGAATACACAGAAAACCAGACGTTAGTGGTCGAAAACTTTATCAGATTTTGAATGCAACGAATCGATTGCAAATGCATTTTGAAATATCAATTAAAATTGAAGCTTGATAATATTAAGAAGCTCAAGCCAGTTTAGTGAGTAATAAATAATGCAGGACCGGATAACAAGATAAGTTCGTCACAACATAACAGTACCAATCGCTTCGGAGAGCAGTAGCGGCCTCGCGGCTATACCGGCCCAGACACGTAATTGCTAGGGATACATCCGACACAAAAGCATCGATGTTGAGATGTCGTTAGATATCGATATTTTGAAATATCGACAATTTTTTGCGTACACAATATGTGGATATGATGCTCAACTTCGTTAATGTAGAGTGATGGTACTGCTTAGGAGATGTACACTGTAGTTGAAGTAGCTGTTTATTTCAAGTATACCCAATAAACGATTTTTTTACCCATGGAAAAAGAGGGTTATAAGTTGGATACGTGTGTATGTATCTGTGGCATCATAGCTTTTGAAAGGATGTAAGGCGGTTTTCTGTCAAAACTGACATCATCGAGAAGGTTCTTAGCTTCATTACATATAAGTTTGTTAGAGGTCATGTTTTTCTTTAATAATAAGATTATTTTGAAACACAAAGAGAATTCAATTTAAATCTCTGAAACTAAATACAATTAAAGTAGGTAATATTGAAGACGTTGTGAGAAATGAAAGAGTTATGCCATTGTCTTGAATTATTATTTTTTCTTTTCTTTCCGAAATAAAAACATATAAAAAAGGAATGTCAAAGGACTTATTTCATTTCACACGTTTATCGATATTTTCCAAATAAACCGACATGCCATCGATGTTACTTTTACAACACTAGAAAATTGCCTGAGTTACGAGTACAAATCTGTTATCAATACTGTTTCTTTTCACACGCTCTTATTCTTGTTTTAACCGACATGTATAATTTACAAGATCAGGTAAAGTTAGGAATATGTTTTTGGAGTTGTATCAGAAAATAGAAAACAGAGATCTGACTAATTAATGATCATTAAATACTAGCAGATATTATTAACTTTAATTTCATTTGCAGTTTAAATCATATAACAACAATAAAAGTCAAAAACTAGAACACAAAAAGAATAGGAGAAAATAGCGGATACTATGGAAATTCGAATGCTGTGGAGAAAATAATATTATCCGTAATTCAACCTTGATCGCATTCATTTACCTCATAACACAGGAGTAAAACAATACATTACAATTAAGAGTAAACACAGCCAGCAATGTAAACAATACATTGAAGACAAAACACTATTCTTTAGAATGTGCTTAGCATCTGTCGTCAGTACTTCCCGAGTTCTCCAGCGCCTGCTAACATCATAAATTGAGCCTTCCGGGCTGTCTTCCGTAATTTTTTACCTTCTCAAGCCATATGACGAAAGATGGAGTGTAAACTAACTATCCGGGATACTGTTTAGGTGACATCTTAGAGGTTATATCATAGAGTTCACGCTTTTAATGACTTTCTGAAACCTTTAATAAATTTCTGACTATATTAATAATTGAAGTACATGTGAATATAATAATATTACAACGGAAATATACCTATTTGAACTCTATATATATTTTAGTGTTTGACAAAATTTATTTCATAATCAAAGAAGGTTTAAAAAACCAACATCAAGTAAGCAAAAATTAATTGAATAATAATATTAATAATACACTCATTGCTTTAAAAGAGTGTAGATAATATTTTGGTTGACGTTAATACCATTTTTTTATTAAATAATGTAAAGTAATTAAATAATGTATTAAATAAAGTAACACCAATGTACAAAATAGAATACAGAATAATAGTTTACAATATGTAGTAAAAAAATCCTATATTAGCTTGATGTATCTGTATTTTGACTCGTGCTCCACACTATAAAATTCTCCAATACCGAGTAAACAAAAGTTTGATCCAGGTGTGCCGCCTCGGGTCACATACAAAAGCTTTCTTGAAGAATGACTGTTTACTTTAAAGGAGTCTACTGTCGCGAAGAATAACTGAATACCCTTGCAAAACTCAGTAAGCCATCAATTTTCTCCGTTTATCTGTGATATATTGAATCTTCTTTGTTATGCCGAGAATATATTTGTGCAGAGTCGAGGGTAATAATGCACAACGGTAGAATGAAATAAAATTTTCAAACAAAAATTAATGACATTTAAAAAATCTTGCAAAGCTATATTAAAGAATGATAAATGAGTTTACTGTGCAATTTCCAATAAAACATAACTATGGTACATGAACATAGCGAAACTCGTACATAGTATATACCTTATATAATACAAGTCTCAAATCTGTAAAATTAAAAAATAACGCGTCAATATAGTTTTTCGCGATAGTTTTTGGATGCTTTATTGAATCCTCTTAGATAAAATGGTTATTTTAATTAAGTATTAGCCAGTAGGTCGATAGTGAACACAAACGGTGTATGTATAACCTGTTATTACGGTTGATTAGATTTCTGTTTGTTACATTTCTCGGTAGTGCGTCGGCGCCGCCCATCGCTCCCGCCGTATTAAAAATACCCATCCTCTTATGTGGATAGCATAGCGTGCTGTTCACAAAACGTAGGAAATTAAAAATCATACATAAATCGAGTGAAACTAGGTTAGTAAATAGAGAAACAAAATTAGAAAAGAAATAAAATTTACTAAAGAGTTGTGGCAGTAAACATAACTCAACTATTTTATAACTACGAGTAGTATAATTTTCATAAATGGATTTAAAATATATCATGCTAAATCGTTAAATATAAACTAAAATGTTTTTTTAATGTTATAAAGGAGTACAAATTAATATTGTTTTAAGTTTTTTATATATCCTAGAAGGATAACAAGTGCAATGACAGTAATCAAATACCTTTTTTTTATTTAATCTGAAATACTTTTTTAGATAAATCTCAGTGCTATGCTATCCACTTAAGCTATCCACTGCAGACGCTAATGATTTTCGGTAAACCGGCCGCAGCACACCGCCCCGATCTCTAAATCTTTAAGTAAATCACCCAGGGCTTTTTTACATGTCCAGAAGTAGTAATTATGTCGGTCAGAGTGCAGGGATTTGGAAAACTAATTAAGAAGAAGGCGTTTCAGTTTTCGCGTCCATTATGTGAATGGGATGAGTGTAGGTTTTATTTTTGTTCATAAATTTAAATATGCAAGTATAATTACCTATTTACTTAAGTAATTACCAAATTTAATTAGGTAGGTAAAGAAAATAGTAATCGTTTTCATCGTTTTTACGGTTACCTACTGCTTGAAATTTAATAAATACGATTTAGATTATTAATTACTACTACGCTCGCGACTTCCCTTACATAATTAAATAATTACATATTTCTTTAATCAAAAATATCTCCACTTTCACTTGATTGATTTTGATCAAACTAGGCTTAAATTGTAAGTACAGGTATTTCTTTGTCCTTGTAACAGTGTTAATGGGATTATCCTATCCTATCCAATATTTTTATTGTTCAGACATAACTCTTACAGTTTTATTATATCTACAAATGTATCACGCCCATGCGTGTAACCACCGCTACCACTCAAATGAGACTATTAAATAAACATTCGAATTTTGAATTAAGTTTTACTTTTTTAAATTCAAATTTCGGCACACGCAACAAATATATGAAGGCTGTACATCACTAGGGATCGTTTGTCACGCTATATCGCATGCAAAACCTGTCGATTCTTTATTATCCGTTTACCAAACATCACTTATCAACTGAACTTTAATATCGATTTTATCGTATATCGATTTTAAATTGACTAATTATGCATATGGTGGATACTTCCGTGATATTCTAGTAACTCGACACTCGTAAGCACTAAAGGTGAGATAACAGGAATAATAAAGGAGGTGGTAGCTTCCCTTTCGAATTTAACCCTGCTCTATTATTGTCATTATTAGTTACAAATAAATAAATTATTACTTAGATATTAATCTATGAGAATATGATGTTGAATATTGCTATTATATTTTTAAGTACCCCTGTGGATATTTTCTTCTAAATATTTGTCAACGCGGTTTTTATTTTTAAGGCACTTTCACAAAGTTTAACATTTTTTGAAATACTATTAAGGTTAGTGTGTTGTTAGGCCCTAAAATTTAGGGCTATGCTTATTAGAAGTGGGTAGAATACTTTTGTAACATTTCCAAATATTCATGTGAAAATTTTCGTCAAAGTATTTGTCAAAAACTGTTAAGGGCGTTTGGAAAAGCTAAAAAATTTTTCATGATTAGTTCAAAGATGGTCGTAATTATTTCGTTATTATTGAATTTTATGTTTATATTGAGTGAAATTGGTTAATTTAGGTGGGAATTAGATTAATTTTGATTAGTGAAAGTGCAGAGATGAGATAATCATAAAGAAATTAGTGTATCATGTATTTTCGCGCTGCCGTCAAATCTCACTAGATGAGCTTGAGTAACGAAGCCACCGCTTCACTCAAGACATGACTTTGTACATAGTGACTAATGACTGTTTAAGAATTAACTAACTTGACATTGACTAAATAATGAAAAACGATCGAAAGCCATATTTCTGAAAGAAGAACAACAATTTTTCGTTAGATATTAAGTTCAGTTTGTATCCTTTCGGGTTGTACCTATTAGAATATTAAGTAGGATACTTCCGTAAGTACTCGTGTGAATATTTTCGTCTAGGTATCGGTCAACGGCCGTTTGAATACATTAGAACATTTCTACTAAATTTTCGTCCTACAGAAGGCTGAGTTTATTAGAATACGAAGAGAATTGCGAGTCAGCTCACGCGCGCGACAGCGTGCTCGGAACACCAATAGTGCTGGCCATGGGAACATTTTTGTCTTCCACGATATGATAATATAAGCATTCAAATATACATACAGCCCGTTAAATGCACGATAAACACCCAGAATTACAGTGAAACCTGAATGTGAGCGACTCGTGACAGACGTGATACGAATTTTACAAAATATTCAATGCTTTTTCCATATTCTTTTCATAATTGCATTAAAGATAACACTGCCTTCCTGCCAAGCAGCTCGTAAAAGGTGAGGCTTACCGTCACTAACACCGTGATATCCTACTAGGTGGTAGCTTCGCAGCGACTCGCCCGGATAGGTACCACCGCCTTACCTATTCCTGCCATAACCAATGCTTGCCGTTGATGTGTTCCGGTTTGGAGGGTAAGGTTGGCAACGCACCATTACTACCTTTGGTGTCTCTAGGCGACATGAATTTCTTACCATCAGCAAATCCATAGACTGCTTGTTTGCCTTTCATTACCATAAAAAAAAACTGCTGGCTTTGGTAAAAACTCATAACTACGACATAACCTCTTTAGTCTGTTACCTGGGTCACTGGTTGCAAATGTAAAAGGTTCAGCGTTTGTCTAAAATTATTTGTTATAATAAGAGTAAAATAACAATCAATAAATATAAACTTACCATCGGATCTTGACGTTTCATTCGTATCGTGCCACGCTTCGACTATAAGCGAGAAAGTGCCCTGAAAAAAATGGAAACATTTTAATTCACTGTAAAATCTGGTATTACAAATATTGGAAGGATTAATTTTTCTAATTATCATAACCATGCTTTAGCTCGATTTGTAAAAAAAAATGACTGACGAGCTAAAAAAAATGGCGTTAAGGGCTACATTCGCCATTCGTACATAATTACCTTATCTAATTAATTATTTAATCTAAAACAAAAAAATAAGCGAAATAAATAGCTAATGATGTAATTTAATATATATTAAGCTACGCTAAGCTAAGCTAGCTTAATTAATACAATTAAGCTACACGAATCAAATATTTGACAACATTGTAAAAAATATGATCGAGAACATAAATAATTTTGATATTCAAACATTAAAATGGTCAAAAATAATCATTTTAAACTAGTCGCAGTAAGCATTTCAAATATTTATAGCAGATGAGTTGAATTAACATGAGAGACAGGTGAAACGAGGAGCAGATGGCAGAATTCTTTAATAGGGCTAAAAATACTACCAGTATGATAAAGCTGCTAAAGTAGGTACTCCGAATATGGAATCGAGTAATGTTTCCGCAGCCAAGAAAAAATGTAACGGGTGTGTATCAGATATGAGATATTGACATTTGTGGCTGTTTACATAAGGCGAAACGGCAGTCGAAAATCGAATATGCTGATAAGCTAAGTCAATAATAGGCGCCCGACACTATCAATGAGTTTCTTCAAATTCATGCGAAATATCGAGGAGATTCAAAGAAATTTTGAAGCAAACGCTTCGAAACCGGTTCATAAAATAGAGAGGCATCGTTCAGGTGCATGGAACTTGGTTCGACCTTTAAATGGTACATGATTACCATTAGGAATTTTAACTGAAACAATAAAATAAATGGTAATGGTTACTAGAACACGATAGAGTTTAATTTGATTTTTTTAGTGCTTTAATTCGATTAATTTTTGTATCTGTGGTTTGATGTTAGTTGTACTTTTTTATTTAAACATTAGGGATTGGCATAACTTTGGTTAAGCCTTTGTGACATATTATATTATTAATTGTATGCCCAAAAATCAATAACTAATTAAGAAAACTTTGAAAAAGGGATTCACGTGGGTATAAAAATACATTTACCTACGTAATGTAAAAATATTGTTCAGTCATCTAAATCAATATACTTTTCTAAAAGGGTTAGGCAAAGGTCCTCGATTTTTTCCATATAATGCCTCAACCTTTTTAGTATTTATTAAACTTGCGACACGATAATGTAACCTTTCACGACGTTAACTATTACTGTCCTATTTTGCGTTTATCTACGGTGGCATGTATTGATAACATTGAGTACTGATTCGAACCAGGCCATTTAATAGCGGGATGTCCTATGGGCTGGCGTTTAATTCGATTCACTGACGATTATGTCCACACATCACATTTTAATGGGACTGTTCTGTTTAGAAAGATAAATTATATAAAAATAAAAATTTCTACTGCTTATTGAATTTTATGAAAAGCTAAAATACTGTCATGATCAAAAAGTCGACGCATAAATATATAGGAAGGTTATTTTTTAGTCTATTTCCACCAATCGATAATTCTCAGCGTTATTAAAAACACAAGTTTTCGAAAATATCTTATATAAAATCACTCGTTATTTTTAATATCAGAAAGTTCATATATTTAATTACCTTTTAATATAATAAAAAAATTAGACATTATTTAACTGTCGTTGAAAATACAAAAAAAGCTATGACATGTCAAAATAAACCAAATATTTCAAAGGCGTTTGATTTAGTTATCCTATTATGATGGAAAAAATGGTCACACCATGACAGCTGCAAGAGACGGATATGAAGGGTCACCATTAAGTCCTCATAAGATCACTCAGGGTTTAAATAGTGATTCAGTGACAGATGTCCCTCAATTAGCATGATGAAAACATAATTTGCATTGAACAATGAGTTTTGCGTAGGAATGATGAACAATAATCATTGTCGGGGGAATCAATAGTAGAAAATAATTCCCAACGCATCTCACACGCTCATATACGGTAAAATGCACGCGTTTTTCTTTCAGTCGAAGCTTTCGATAGAAGTTTAGACCAATTTAACTTCATGTGGAACCAACGGAAAAATAAAAAAATAAAAAAAAAACGATTGATGTTAAAAAAATTGAGGAAGAAAGAAAATAGTTAAGGCACATGAGTAAACGAGACAGAGATATTCATAAAAGCAATGAATACATTATAATTTAAACATTTAATAAATATGTTAATTTTCTCAAAAATAATTCCTTGAAAAGGATTATTTGGATTACCTGGTTTTTAAGTAGGAATCAAACTAAAAACGTTTGAAAACATTATGATCTTTTTAGAAAAGTGTACAAAGAACTTCTACATAGTGACAACGAAGGTAATCAAACAAGATGGTACACGAAATACGTTTTGTCGCCTTGACAAAAGGAGCTTGAAATAATTATGGTTTGTTTGCAAGATCAAATATGGCGTGTCGTAGTATACACTATTGATTTGTTAATCGAATATGGACATCGCATTTCGGTCAGCTATATCGGTAAGTATATGCCGGTTCCCACGACAGTGACTTGGCTGCCCATAAAAAGCGGACGACAAGCGTCAGACTACAGGTAGCGAGCCGAACGGTATACATATCCACACCAGCGACCTAGCAAATCTAATCTGTATATTGCACAGATTATAAAACGAAATGATAAAAAAAATACAGATTATACATAGTTTTTTATACTCATAAGGCAGTCTGAGATCTATGCTTATACTGCCTCTTATGCCGTAAAAAAGTAATTAAAAACCGGCTTGTGACATTTATGTATTTTTAGCTACAGTTATGATTTAGTTGATGACCCACATCTCGATATTTTAAAAACCTCATCATTTTTTGTGATTTGTCTGTAAATACCTTATAGTTTATACATACTTAACGTATTTGTAGTAATAAAACATTAATTTAAGCTAAAACGCTACCGCCCGTGCTAAAAAATGTTACTATCATAAAATCACTATTTTACTGACAAAGCTACAAAAAGTTACTTTTTACAGACGCTCGTAAGCAATAAATAGATACGAAATCAAGGTTAATATATATTATATGCTGTTCTTATCATAGTTGATGGAAGATTGTAATAAAATGTTCTAAACCAAAGGTAAAACTCATTCTCATAACTAACTTTAGATGTACAACGGATACACAATAATCTCAAAATTGCATAAGTACAAGTAGTAGTACAATTTTCACGAGACGTGGAAAACCTTGCTGAAACTTTGTCCTTGTAACGACGTAGTTTCTTAAATTCGAATTTATATTTTTATTTTTTACGTATCATATAAAAATATTACCAGTCATTTTTTTCCAAATGTTCGCTGCAGTTTAATATTTCATTTTAATTTTTTATTAATTATGGCATGGGCGTTAACAACTGCTATTTATCGAGTTTAAATTTAATAACTATAACATTGGTAGACTCTTGTTTCTTCTTATTTGAAATACACTTTTTTTAATTCACTAAATAACCAGCCAGTACTCTTATAAAATACAAATCCAGCCAGTGACCATTGTTTTTAGGTAATTGCTTTGTATTTTAATCTGTAAAAGCGATGCGTTAAATCGTATTACGGACGTGAACGATGAAAGAGTGTAACAATCCTACAAACAACCATCAGAATGCCGGAGAATTTTTGGATAATCGTTTTATGTGACTAAAGAGAGTACTCCAATCGGCGCCCATTTTGTAGTTATTAATTGGAAAATGGATCCTTAACGTGGGAAAGGACTTGCGTTTGTCTGTTTGGGACTTTTATGGCTTTTAAGGACAAAAGGTATGATCAGGAGTTCGCGCATCTTGATGCCATGTGTTTGGGTTTCATTGTCTGTAGTTGTTTGGTATTGTTAAATTCCAGAAAAAGCTTTTGACCAATGACTAAAATATTCGAATTGACACCACGTGTTAAGTTTGTTGTTACTAACGGGAATTGGATGTAAGTCTGCAAAGAAGAACCAAATTTATTAAAATTATGATAATTAAATTTAACAATAAAACAGCGGCTAACATAGTTATTTCTTGTGATAATCTTTAATTTGTTTTTAATGACTCACCTTGTATTAACGCATACATACTTTTTGATGGCGAAATATAAGTTCAGAAACTGTTTAGAAACCGACCGTATTGAACTTAAGTTTTAGAACGCTATATCTTAATAGACGTTATGTAAATGATAAATGAAATAAAGAAAACCTAAGTATAATCGCAATTATATTTGTTCGTGTGACATGATGACGTAATAAAACTTAAGCAATAAAATTATGCAAATTATCAGGTACTTGTCTTAATTAAACGGAGATATTTAATGTATTTATGTAAGTACTGAGTTGAGGAATTCTTTTAAAATTGTACAAAATTATAAGTACTTTAATTTTATAAAAATGAAAACTGTAGTTTATAAAAGTATCTACACTTATTTTACAAAGATAGTCTATAAGTTGAATGTTTGTAGTCAGGTAAAAAACCTGCATCTTTTAAATATCGAAAGGAGATATTTAAGTTATTTAGAACGTAAACAACCGACGAAGCAGAAGAGTCGTGATTTCATATTTCACACTTAACCAGTGCGTTAACATTATGGGAGACTGGTTATTTCATACTGTATACCATCCATAACTAAGATTCGAAACCTTATTACAACTTTTTAAGGTTTGTTATCGAATGTCGTCTTTAAAAGCTTTTGATACAGCATGAATAAAGTTTTAGACTTAATTAAAATTAAGATGCAAATTTATCATTTGATTGCGTGAAATGTAACGTTTTAGTACATTCAATTGTAATTATATTTAGTATTTAGTAATTTTATCGATTTTTTATTGTAATTGGGACAAATTATAAGATATTATGTCTTGTTATGGGTCCAGACGTTTTAGATTTGATTATATTTTTGGGAAAAATAATATATTTTTTAAAATACCTTATTTTAAATTTAAAATACTTTAAAAAGGCATCCTGTTGTTACATATTTTTATCTTATTTACTTTAGGTGAACGAATATATAATATTAGGCGTAAAGTTAAACTTTAAGTCTTAAAACTAAAAACTGTTTCTGTTGTCTATAGTTTGAATAACAGAATAATATATAAAGCAACAGCTTTAGTATAGAACTAGGTGACCTATTTAAACTTTATCACATACAATAGAATGCAAAGAAATGTATAAATTTGAGTAGCACACTGAAGCGCATGTTGCAAGAATTAATTATGCAATATTTTTTCGAAAGTGCAGTGAATCTTGCATATTAAGTAACTGGCAACCTTTATAATATACATTTAAAAAGATGTTCCAATTTAAATTAATGAAAACCGAGATAGCATTCAAAAATGGAATGCTTAATGGAAATGTACGTTTAAAAATGAGGTTCAAACTTTAAATCAAGCGATAAGACAAATTCGTTTAGAAACAATTTATTACCACCAGTATTTTGTTTTTGATGTTTTATAATCTACTTTTGAAATAAGGTTTTACTTATGAAATTCATGCGCGCTTGGGAAATGTTTCGCCACACCTTCATTATAACAGTTACAAGTTATGTTAAAATAATTAAAACAATAAGAGGCCGTTAATTGTATGAAGAGATATCTTACAACGAATAGTTAAAATTAACTAGCACTAATTGCACATAAATTAAATTGGTATGGGAAGACATTATATTTGTTACACTTTTGTTATAGGAAACAATAACAACATATGCTTAATAAAATAATGATCTGGCCTAGTTTTATTTGTAACAACCAATATTTCGGCAAAAGCTCAAAAATTGACAAAAATCTATCAAGTAATTTTTTAACATATTTAAAAAAAAAGGTTTTAGGAAAATATAACAATTAGGTACGATGAGCATATCTGACTGTATACACAACATTGTTAGACGCTACATTTATTGTAAGTGACAAAATATGTTCTGGAACAAGTGCAAAATAAATGGCCTCAAGTTAACAAGAGATAAGTCGGACATTAAGAATTTATTGAGCTCAATCATCGCGAAAAAAGCAGTCCCGGAGAGGAATTTGGGGCTTTGAAATGTGACCAAAGAGAAAAACGAATTTTAATTTCACATGGCATCACCGGTATTCCAAAGACGGTCTGCTCTTGGGAGGAATTCTAAAAATGAAAATGTCGCCCATAAACAACTGGCCGATTTGAATGAGTTACATTAAGCGGAATAACAAATTTAGTGGGTTTCATTGGAGCCAGATCTTATCAAGGATTTGGTGAAACTAAAAACGTTTAAGGTTATCCTTCTTTAAATCAAAAGTTTATCTTATTTGACATATTATGGAAGTGTTTTTTAATTTCCTATATTATATAATTAATACAATGGACGAAATAAAATATTGTATTTGATTTGAAGTACTTATTATTTCAATTGTGCCTGTGGCGATGAATTTAGTTTTAAAACAATGTTCTAAAATAACCTTTACGTCTTAATAAGAAGAACCTTAAGTCTTTTGGCAGTTGTGGCCGAGATTTCCATAAACACCCGCAGGAACCGTCTTCTTCTCTTGAAAAGCGAGATGAATATCATAAACTAAAGCACAAAGAACAACAATAATTTACAAATTTGAAATTTTATACATTCATTACTTATTCCATCGTTTAATTTCACATACAACAAATCTTTTTGCCTTATATCTTTATTTGTATGGTCAACCAATGGACACGCTTCACTGCTTTCTGCATATTAAGCAAAATATCTACGTTTATTTCGCTTGGATGTAATTAAAATAAACGCTTGTCTATGACAGATTTTGAGTGATCAAGTGTACAAAAACTTTTCGCGCCATGATTTTGATATTAATGTTTAATGATGCAATTCCTTAGTTTTATTACAATAAAATATTTCTCTTACTTAACAAAGGTCTTACAATTTAACTTGAACTTTAAAGATAACATATTTTTTTATCTTTAAAGAATTAGCATTCAGATCGAATCACAAGTTTAAACATGATCTGATCAGTATCATAGTTTTTGTAAACGCTTTGCATACCTACTTCTGTCGGCACCAAAATGACAGCGATGAGTAAGTTCGTTAAAAATGTATCTAGAATTAAGGTGTGTTTCCATTTAAACTATACTCGTATTACATTTGCAAAAGGAATATAAAATTGAAATAATGTAAAATTATTTTTTCAAAGATATATTTATTTAATACTTATACTAGATAATATGTTACATAATGACAAACAAAAATACGTAATAGGCAAGCTTGTATCTATTTGCAGAAATTTCTTCCAACCAATGCAAAAAAGTAAACTGTGAAATATAACAATAAAATAGATGACATTAATATTACAATGTTTGTGTTGTATGTACATATATAAAATACGAATATAGTGATGTATAATATAACTACTATTTAGATATATATTTCTTAAATAGTTCTTACCGTTTTCAAATTATCGATTTTGATTTTGAATTCGAAGGGATTTGACGTTCAAATTATCGATTATCGATGTATTTCAATAGGATTTTAAAATAAATTACTTCAGAGTATAAATAGTGTATCAGTACTATCTACTATTCTCTAGTCATACCGAATAATAGCTGCGATGTATTCGCATTTCACAGTCGCGGATACGAAACATGTGAGTTGCTAGCATCGGCACACAATTCTCAGAAACTGCGCGCGTGTGATGAATAAAGACAAGAATGTATGGAATTTCATCATAGCAGATTTGAGGGCACAGCATAGCCCTACGTGAGAACTCGAAACCGTGGATCTAATAAAATGCCATAGACATTACAAAAACGAAAACAATTTCGAGTCCATTTTAATTAATCGATTTTATCGACACATTTGTCGTTAAGAGAAATGCGCATTAGTCGATGATTTACGGTTGTTGTTGGGAAATATTATTTTATTTTCAGATTTAAAAACAAAGAAATGCGTAGGTAATGTCAATGTTACATAATATGTCGAAATAAAAATTGACCATAATTTAATGTTAACTTTCATTGACGTATTTGTTGAAATACATCATAATTAGACGTGCAAAAACCACTTTTTTATGATATAAAATATTTTAACGCATTATATTTCCAAATAAGTTTAGTGATATACTTATGACATAATATTTATGACATTTGTCATAATTATTGCAATCTAGATTTCCAAAACAATTAAATTAACATGCTTTCTATAATTTATGACAAATTTGAATTTAAAAAAGGGAATAAAAGTAAAAGGTTTACACTATAATGCCATGCTAGACGATGTTATTCTAATTACTTCCTACTCATATATTAATACTTCTGATAAAGACCGTCAACATTAAGTTTTTCTATCTTGTATTAATTTTATTAGTTAAGGTAATGTCAAATCAATTTATAATGTAATAGTTGGTTTAAATATAATAATCATGATTCATGAATCATTGCCTACTTCTTATCCTTTTAAATGACAAATTTACATTACCTTAAATAATCGAAATTTATGTTTGTTTTACTTATAAGAAGTTTGTAAAAGTAGCTAGAGGTTATTATTTTAGGCGAAACTATGGCACATTTTTTGCTTTAGCGGGTTTTTTTTCTACAGAGAATCATAAATGTTAAAGGCAGTTAAAATGTCAGAATCTGACCGTAATGTTCTATTTGAAAAAGGAGTGTTTTCTTAAGCGCTCGCCTCTTGACGCTCAGTAATAACAACACTAGTTAAACTTTATTGTCTATTCATTCTAGTGATGAGCTTATTTTCTTTATCTCTAAATCAGCTATTTACTAGGGATGTGCATTTGAATAATCATTTTTTATTGGAGTTTTTACAAACCAAAAGAACTGGCTACCAAAAGATTACTTTATAATTAAAATAATACCCAATAAACATATTTTAAATATAATTTGGAAACACAAATAATATCCTCTTTATTGTTTGATAACGACATGAAATTTTAGGAATATTCAGTTTTGGACGACTATCGTTTACTTAATTTTAATTTTATTTAAAACTTAAAAATAAGTTACTTATTCTGTGCCATCGATTCGAAAATAGAATAGCAACTCAGGATCGATTGAAAAATTCACCAAAAAAACTTTTGCAAATAATCGAATTTTCTATTCGAAGATCTTCAATTGACATCCCTATAATAATGTCTGTCATCTACCGATTGTCGTTTTCGTTTTGTTATTTTAAAACCGTTCTCGATAATTCCTTTTATTGTCTGTTAGTTTATTTAACCGTTGAATAATTAATAGTCGAATACCTGTTCAGTGAGTTCGAACAATGCAACAATAATTATCTTTGCCCCAGTTATTAAAATTTGAAACTTATGAAACATCGAAATAAATCCGTGCGAGTTCTTTCGCAATCCTTTTTTGTTTTTAATTGCTGTTTGTCGGGAGAGAGATAAAAGACTGTGTCGAAGAGGGAACGATCGAATGGACATTCCATGGCTTCGGTATTAATAAAAGAAGCGGATGTAGGGGTATGTATTTTAGTACCGGCGTGAGTGCATCGTGATAAAGGAAATTATTAAGAGCTCTCGTATAAAAACGTAAACGGAAGTCTCTCTCATAGTCTTGAGGTCCGTGTATCGCGTTACCACGCTATGAAGTAATCAGTCGGTGATCCGTGCAAAAGCTCGCGTTTTTTTAGAATCGATTCAATTCTTATCGAGTCGTGAATCGAATAATGGGCGTGTTAATCAATTATAATACAATTTTAATTATTCATCGCCTTTATTATTTAGGTTTTCTAATTGTTCAGGATATTAGTTGCATTTAAGTACTTATATTTGGAATGTCTAATTAACTTACACTTTAAAACCTTACTATATTAATTGCATAACATAAGACTTAAGTACTCTAAGGTTTAAGTTGACATTTTAGTCTGTATGATATATATAAAAGCTGAAGACTAGGACTACTTTATTTAGTCTAAGATGTTTATTAATAAGGCGGTTATAGGAAAATAATTTATTAAATCACGCGCTATGACAATAATCACCTTAGAAAATATTTTAACTACTTAGTCAAATCCTATTAATATTATAAAATCGAAAGTTTGGATGTATGGATGTTTGTTACTCTTTCACGCAAAAACTACTAAGCCGATTACGATGAAATTTGGTATGTAGGTAGCTGAAGACCCAGAATAACATATAGGCTACTTTTTATCCCGGAGTTCCCGCGGGATTGGGACTTACGCGGGTGAAACCGCGGGGCGCAGCTAGTATCTTCATAAAATTTTACTATTCTGTATCCACTTCACTAAATTTTCCCAAAACGCAAAATTTAAAGAAAAATATACATACAGTTTATACATTTATACACATGTGGATTTGAAAAATATTATCCTACATGATAAGGTTACATCTAACATGCTGTCATAATTAACAAACTCTTATATTACTGAAATAATGAAGGTATGTAATTCAATTAAGTTGAAACACCAGCCTGTGAAAAGTTAACTATTCTACAATGATAAAATCTAACTCTCTATACCTTCTCATTAAAAAGCCCCATAAAGTCAGCGGGCTTATGGGGTCATTTAAATACACAATTTAAATACTTCCATAAAATATTAAGCTTAATAGCATAGTTAATACTGTAACTGTTCTAATAATAAACCTAGATCGAGCTGACCGAAATTTTAAAGTTTACAAAACCATAGTTAACGAAGATAATGCAAGCTATAAAGGAAAAAAAATAATTTATTTATACAAACTGAAAATTAATTACAAAATGAACAGCAGTTTATTTGTAAAGTAAAATGGTAAAGTTGAGCATGCCTTTATTATTTCCTTAATTTAACTTCAATGTTGCCAGCTTTAATCCACATTTTTGTTTTATTTCATACAGGGTTGCTAAATTTAACGATTATGCCCACTCATTTGACGATGTGTCGTCACTGTCTACTTTCAGATATACAGCACTCTCATTTAAATTTTTACCAACATTTAGAGCGTGAAACTATTGTCGAAACATGCAAAATAACTAACAATCTCGAGAATTAGTTACGCCGTTGCTTAGTCTACTTGTTCTACAATAAAGACGTGTGTTTCTTCATTACATGACACAGATACATAAATCGAGTGCAATTTATATAAAACCTTTTTTTAATTTATAAATAAGATTGGACAATCAAGGTTTTAATTATTAGAACTTAATATTATATACTTACTAATTTTTTTTTGTGAAATTATTGCGTTCGATTTATCGATACTTCATTGACAACATTAGTCAAAAAAAAATATTTCTTTAGTAGGTATTGTTTCAAATTGGTACTCAAAAATGTAGTAGGTCTTGCAAATACTACTTCTATTGTTAGGTAACTACGAATTATTTCACAATAGTTATACTTCATTTTGAAATTACACAATTTATGCTAGTTTTAACATTTTCAAAGTAAATTAATTTCTGTATAACATTGTAAATAAGATTCGAATTTAGAAAGTAGTGTTGCCACAATGAAAAATAAGAGTTGCATTTGTTGGCAATGAAGTAATAAAAGTAAAAAAGTCAGTATGAGCCCACGAAATGGTCGTTAAAATAGAAATACGAATATAACAACTATACTATTTGATTTAATTAACCTTAATTAGCTATAACCACGCTACTTGTCGTCACACGCTTTTAATTGATAAAATACGGCGATTATTTGACATTTCGTTACTTTTTCCTGACGTAAACAACCTCATTTGTAGCACAACAATGTTGCCAATATATTTGCTTTTAATAGTGACAATTTGGAAGCAATATGTTGATTATCATTTGCAAAACATTTTTTATGTACTAGAAGATCTTTTCTTATTAATTTTTTTGTCGCCTATTCGTATTAAACATAGTATAAAACAAAGTAGCTTCCTGTGTCCCTATGTCCTTTTGTATGCTTGAATCTTTAAACCTACGGAATTTTGATGCACTTTGATGGATTTTTTTAATAGATAAAGTGATTGAAGAGGAAGGCTTATATGTATATCTCATAACCGTGCGAAGCCAGGGCGGGCCGCGTTTAAACTTTACTAAAGATTTAATTATTATATAGCTTTAAAACAATTAAAGGTTTGAAATTCTACATAACCCTCATCTTCATAACCAAGAACAAGAATCGTGAGAAAATGACTTGCAAAATAACAATTGTTCTTGAATCTTGCTACAAGGCAAAGACTTAAGTCTTTACTGCCTTGTTTAACTGTTATATAAAAATAACTCATTACTTAACAATACCTTTGATTTGTATCATCTCAACATTACGGATATGTAAACCCATAAAAACTATAAGTTCATGGTCAGTATTGTGTAAATGAAGTTTGTACAAAATATAAATGGCACGGAAGTATCGTTTGACATTATCAAGTGTTCTCTGTCTCTTGCGTCTCTTTCACACATATATAAATAGCATATAAAATAGCAGGTGCTTTTGCAAGTTTTTGTGATGCATTTTTCGCATTTAATCGTTTTAATAACGGTTACTTTTATTATCTTGAACGTACGACTACAACTTAATGTTAAACATTTAGGAAAGTACATTTGAAATGTTAAATATTTATGAATCACGTCGGCTGCAATTATATGTTGCTTGTTGTAAAAAAGAAAACATGTGTTATTAAAGTAACATTCGAATTTTTTTTCTATTTTAATATTCCACATAAAATTAAATAATATTTTAATTGAGGTGGCTACGACAAATTAAACGGCGTTTTTGCAAGAGAGCAAGAACATTTTTTTGATGTTACCATATTATGTTGAACAAGGAAAAATATCAGTTTATGTGGACCATATTTATAACTTTTTTAAACAATTCATTTATTGGTTAAGGATACAAATGTCATAATCTAGTTATAATGATAGATGCATCGAAAAAAGTCATCTAGGGAGGAACAAGACCCAAAAAGAAACAGAATATCTTCCAAATAAACAATTACACCGCAACATAATGGTGTGTAGACAAAATATTTGTAATACAACGCACAAAATAGCCATGAATACAAATGAGAGACTTCTTTCAGAGTGAGCCATCTCTTTGGCTGTATGATAAATAGTTTTGTGCATCGTTAACTTGCGCCGCTCGCTTGTAATTTTATATTTCAATGTTGGTAATATTAATGCTACGACTATATTGCTCATACAGCTTCTCCTCCACATTAGGTAATTAATGTTTATAATGGTTGCAGAGTGTTGACCAGCAGTTTTCCCGGGTTCCTACACCTGATATACCGACTTATCTATTCCTGCCGCCATTTCCTGTAGCCGGTAGAGTTGCACCATAGGCCATCTTGATATTATAAGTCTGATTATGGGTAAATAAAAAAAAACTCTTAAAAACGACGGTTTAAATTTAGAACGGTCATAGTAACTTGATTATATATTTTTTATGGAATATCTCTCGTGTACAACTTATGATCTTGGAGTATAGATGTTAGTAAAATTAATATCCCTATGACCTATCTGCCGAGTTATCTTGGGGACCGTAAAACCGATTTATTTCATCAAGATTATATTTACAGTGGCGACAACTTCGAACTGGTGTAATGTGAGATGTTACCGTTGGAAAGGAATCATATTTCTCAATATTCTAGCGTAAATTACATGGGGGACAGATTTTAGAAAATTCCTACGTTAACCGACAGATTACTGACGTATGCTCATAATAATATTAAGCAATAAAAATACGCGCTATCGAAAGATCTATTTGTTTGAAAACTTTTGAGATCTAAGCTGCTTCAAAAATTGTTTTTTTTTTAAAAAAAAAGCGCGAAATCCGTGCGTTTCTGTAAAAATTCCTCTCTTTTACGAGGAAACTAAGATCCTATTAATGAAGTCCCAAAACAAGCGGTCTACAAGCCAAAGGGGTGATTAAAGAAATACATAAATTTAATCTGTTTATCCAAGGAGACGTAACACGACAAGCTCTTTTAGGTAAGCTGTAAGATTTTACGGGGGTATTAAACATTGGACGCTGGGACATTTGGGACATACGGGACATTTCTATCAAATAAGATTGCTGGCATATGGCAGAATGGCTGACACCCCATGCCTAACCTGTCATGGAAACCCGATAGAGGATTATTTCGCGTCACTTTCGCTCAATTGATCCCGTCAAAATGACCGACAATAGAGAATATAAACAGGAAGCGTCAATTTACCGCCAATTCATATGGAATGATGCTGGCTGGTTGAGGAAGCGGACATCCATGAAAAAAGTTTTATATTTCGTCTATGCTCTCTGTTTTTTACCTGCCAGTAACCAAATGTCACGTTTTTCTCCAGATGGCTCTTGTGCAAGCGTTTCGGAGTGTTTGCTCAAATATTACGACGGTATGATATTTGAAGCCGCTAAATAAAATGCAAATAGCACTCCAAGTCGAGTGTCCACAAGAACGAGTGTAAACCGAAGAATTCATGTCGGGGAATAACTATTTGGTATGTATAAAGATGTTTTCATGCATATACCTATAATTACGTAGAGACAATATATTGCTATTATTTTTAATATTCATCCTATTTTATTAGCCAGATTTGTATTTTGGGATTAAAGTATTTTCACGCCCATATGCCCGAAGAAGTATGCAGAGGCATAACCAGGGCAGGGCAGGGTATTTTGACAGGCAATTTTTTTTTAAATATCATAAATACAAACATCACAATTAAATGTTTGTATTAGTCGGGAACATGATTCATTTCATGTCATCGGAGAAGATCTGGACGGTCTCTTTTAGATTGTCTTAGCAATTATCCTTGAAATCGAGATCTGTAAATATATAGCACGTAATCACTGTATCTAATCATGATCTTTACCGGCCATTGATTTAATCGCTACGAGGATGAATATACTATATTGAAGGCTATGTAAAATACATTACTCTAGATCAGAGGTTCTCAAACATATGTTCTTTTACCCGTACAAAAAATTCCATAGTCATATAAACAAAGTTTATTTTGCATAAATTAAAGTTTATATTGAATAATAGCTTATCATGTATCTACTATAAAATAATAACCTAATATACTATAAAATAATAAACTTGGTTTTAATATCTAGATAAATCTCGTATGAGTATATTTATAATGATGCAGTTTCATAACACGTATAGGTAGTCAGGTTTACCATGAGTTGAATAACTATTGTTATATTTTATGTCTAGGTTAAAACTGATACCTTTTAAACAATAAGGTTAAAGTCAGTCAGTTTTGTGTAGAAATATTATGACCAACCCCTTGCCCTTCAATTTATTTTTTATCTCTTCTTTTTTAAATAATAAATCCTGTTTAGCCAACGTTAATATTAACCTGCCTCGTAAAATTGGTCATGCTGTGGCAATTACTGAAAAATGTATTTCAGGTGACACATATTATCTCCCACTTTGAGAATCGCTGAATTACAAGGCTAAATAAAATACTCTTATTACTGTACATAGACGGACACGACTTAAATTTAATTATAAATTACAGATTGAGAATTAATCGACTCACGCTGTCGTTAATAGTTAAGAATCCGTATCGGTCTCAAATAAGAGTATCAAATGTCATTATTTTATTTTTTTACGAGAGATCCTCAAAGGAATAAACTGAGTACATCATAAAGCACAACATGATATGAATTTAGATAAGAGGTCTATAAAATCTTAGCGTGTATAAATATAAAAAAAAACACACACACACAGTCATGGTAGACAAAAAAGACGGATTTACAAAGTTGTTTTCAAACTCTTTTCTCTTTGAAGGAAAACGAGAATGATTGCCTGACTGCATGAAATCTACCCACCAAAGATGATACCGGTAAATGGCAACCTGAGGCTGCGAAATCAATTATTATAAAATTTGATTCCACTTTCATAAAACATGCGTGTTTTTTATTAAAAAACAATGTAACACAATAAAAAACTTACAGGCCAAGTAAAGTCGAACGGGAACACAATAGGGTTGCTAAATCCTTCCACATTAAGGTTAGGCACATCCAACGAGTTTCCACCCAACACTGGTGTAGTGATGTCCCCGAAGGTACAAGGTGATGTTGTATCGATATTTGCTTGATAAATTTTGAGGCACACTCGGAATTTAGTCCTGCACGGCGCCAAACATGGCGCATCACTTGAGGATCCATCACAACACTGCCCACTACTTAACCTACCCAATGAGTTCGTAAAACTTTTTATCCTAAGTTCGAAGGAACCTGACGTTAGCACCTGAAACAAACGGATATTCATTAGTGATTTATCGGTAAATGCTGTAATAAAAACAGAAAATTATTTATTACATGATATACTAAACAGGAATCACATTATTAAATTCAGTTTACGAATAGTGTTGCTATAGTCACAAACTAAAGGTTTAGTTAAAGAAGTTATATGAAGGCGTACTTGGTCTACTTTATTGGATCGCATCTGTGGCCTAGCGTTCCGGTGTAGGACATGACTCCATCGACGTCGCGGGTTCGATCCGGGTCGGGCAAAAAAAGATAATGTTTTTCAATTTTTAAAAAAGTAACGTTGCCCAGGATTGAATATAATATACCCGATTGTTGATAGGGATAGCGATCACATTCTGAGATTTGTGTGCCCTGTCAATTGTGGTTGTACCTCTGCCTATCTCTTCCAGGATATGGGCGTGAAGATACTTTGGTCTACTTTAAATTTTGGTTTAAATAATCTTATAATAGCATTAACTTATAATATTAAATGACTGAAATACAATTGTACCGTTCAGTTTGCTAAAAAGGTAAATATTAATACCAACATTTGCACAACTGTCACAACCCGAGCACATCACCAGACAATGTAGGTCGTTTAAAATGGGGCTAGCAAGGGCACCCCTAGCCTATATCGATAATTTATTTTCTATCGATCTTTCATCGCCTCCCCAGCATTGTTTTAACCGATACTTTTACAGTTGAAAGATTGGTGATTAAACGTTTTTGTCGAAGAGTAATAATAGCACTGTCCCATAGGGTTGCTACCCTTACGTTGATGAAAAATGCGCAGTTGGTCGCCATGCATGTGGGATTAACTGGTTATAACTGGTTATGCTTAGGGAATATGCCAAATGCCATCTTGTTTTAAAATCCATTGCTGATGTTTCTGTGGATTTTTTTTATCGTATTTTTTTAAATTACTGTATGTACCTATGGTCTTTCCAGCTTGTAAAATTAAAATTTTACCTACTCAGTTTATTACATGTATTTTTTTACTAAACTAACAACAGATAACAGTTTTGCATTTAATAAATAATATTATGCGACACCTATAGACTAATGGTATTAACCTCACTATCTAACAGCCCTAACAGGAACACGACAGTGGCAAGCACTAGCATTATGCCAGCATGGAAAGCTAAATAGTAAGGAGTAATAACCAATCTAGGTGAGTTATTGCAGATGTGACTTCATCAGAATCTTACCAGTTACAGGTTTCTTTTGTTTAAATTTATTAAAATATATATGGGTCTGAGAAACTAAATACTTATTACAAAATAACCAATTTGTTTAAAAAGACAACAAAACGGAAGTAAACTTTTTAAAGAGTCCGATGAAAGTTACTATAAGGTATCGGAAGGAAGTGGTGACCGAGTACTTCTACTTATGTATCAGCCCTACTTATGTAGTGTTGCCCAACATAAGTATATTGCAATTTTTGGTATCACATGTATTTAAATTTTCTATATGGTAGAAAATATTAGGTTGAGGTTTTTACAAGGACTATTGTATAGGATACATTAAATACTAAACACCAAACACCAATAGTGACACTATATGGATCTCGTCAGTAACGTAACAAGAAATAAAAACGTATTACCGATTTTGAAAAAAGGAGGTTATATTTTCCACTCCTATGTTTATGTATGTTGATCTTTTTCTGAGGTGGTCCCATTTCCACCACGTCTGGATTTGATGGTGGAATCCCACGGAAATACTATTTTTTGTTACTAGTGTACTCACTTATTGAACTCCACATTAGTTTTTTGGTGGTTTCACTGCACTTAAAGTATAATAAAAATTAAACATTTGAAAAATTACTTCAAATTTTATTACACATGGTAATGCCAAATATTTTTGGTACATTACATTTTTACTTAATTTATTTGTCATGACGATAACAAAGAATATATTAATAAGTTCATAGTTTCATGCGGTCACAATAATAAAATTCAGAGCAAGTATAACAAAAAGATAAAATACAGCTTATGTAAAATTTCAGCTTATGAAAGTAAAAGAAAGTTTCAAATCACAATTTAACGACAACAAAAAAACTAGAGCAATTTTTTTGTATTGTTTTAAACGACTCGCATAATTTTAACAAAATCACATCAACAATTTTGGCGCGACATTTCTCACGTAATCCACAGATAAAATAACTAAAACAATGAGCCATTGAAACACCTTATCTAACAGACAGACAGTCTGTTGATCGGAAAATCCAACCTCAGCACACATAAACTGATGAAAAAACACACCAGATCTCACTTCCTGTGTTAGGGGTTGCTTATCTATCCCTTTCCAACAAGAACAGTAGAGTGGGATAGCACACCACAAATATATGCCAGGTAGGAACTAAAAAAACGGCGAAAAAACTTCCGACACTAACATCCCTTATAGGTTAACTCGTGTTTACAAGTAACATCAATTTAAGCGTTTGTCGAGTCAGCTCCTGGACTAATAAATATTCTGATACGGTGTTACATATCTAAAATATTTCGAGTTGAATTACATATTAATTAAAACGATTCGATTTTATGCATGTCTTGGAATATTTTACAAGTAGTCAATAATAATTATACTGGTAGATTCTCCTGCGGATTGGTAATGTCGATTTAATTATTACCACCGCCTTTAGGTTTATGCTCGCCATTGTCATGTTCCTGTTTAGAGGACATGGCAGCGATAAGAATATATTATAAGAATCTATACAGTCAAGGTAAATGCCTTCCAATGCTAGTAACTGTAGTGTGGTTTTCTATCATCACTGTAAAAGAAACATAACTTTCAGAGTTAAAGGAGACAATTAGAAAAAACCTATTCGTTCTTACTAAACATTCAGGTCGTCATTTAAACAGATTACAAATATAATTGGATGTTTAAGCTAACGTGCAAGCTGTCAGTTGCCTAAGGCGTCCTACAAACGGACAATCAAATGAAACTTACTGACTACCGAATAAGGCCTCGGGCTATTTGACACGTCGCTGATTGATGTTGTTTAAATAACTTTTATTTAGTAATCAGTACCTATGTTAAGAATTTGAACAATTAGCTACTTGTTTGGAATAAGAATAGTTTTTCCTTGTATTATGAAATGGTAAAAAAGCTCTAAAATTCTACAAAGCTGAACTAAGATGACTTAAAAAATTAGCCTTTCCTACGCAATAGTAGTAAGTTTTTGTAGAACGCGTTATACAAGTGTACAATTAAGTTATCATTAAGGGTTCGAAAGTAAGTATATCGAAGTGTTAGTTAATTTCAATATCAGATTTATTACACGAATAAACTTGTATTGTTTCTTCCAATTACACTTCTATAAAATTTAAACTTTATTTGAAGCCATTACAAACTTTGTACAGTTTTATTTTCTTTTTATATATTTTTAACTGCCCTAGATTGTAAAACGTTTGTTTAAAACCTTTATGTTTACAATCTTATTGGAACAGATTCCAATTGCAATTTAAAATTTGAATTTAAATGAAAATTTAAAAATGGAACGCGTTGTACCTATTCAATGACATCAATAGTAAACTTTATGTCATTGCGAACGGAACGACGCGTTTGAAAATCAATGTTCGAATCTCTCAAAACAAGTTTTTGTAATCTGTGGGAAATAACCATTTGAATTAAGGAATGCTTGTATCTAATTAATTCAAGTTACGACTTCACATTTAATGCATTCGACGTTAGAGTCGTGAGCATCAATATTGTTTTTTTTTGAATGGAAAGTACTGGCACGTAACATTAATTGCGCCTGCGCAAGCATCAAACCATTCCAAATTGATTCTGAGTACCTAATCGTTGCTCTTGCACCATGTTTGATAATATATCGGTTTACATTTATTTTAATTATTGGTTTTATGATATTAAAGGCTACGGGACCCTGATGATGGGTAGTGCCTCTGTCTACATATATAAATTACCTCCCAGAAGGGAAGATGATATTCCTATCTAGTAAGCTCCCGTTGTATAGTTATCACTAATCTAAATGAGAAATTTATGTTGCGTATACTGTAATACATCCTATTAATATTATAAATGCGAAAGTTTGTATGTATGGATGTATGGATGTTTGTTACTCTTTCACGCAAAAACTACAAAGCCGATTACCTACGATGAAATTTGGTGTGTAGGTAGCTGAAGACCCAGAATAACATATAGGCTACTTTTTATCCCGGAGTTACCGCGGGATTGGGACTTACGCGGGTGAAACCGCGGGGCGCAGCTAGTGTAGCATAATTACATGAAGGATGACATCAAAGATTATATTTTATATGTTCAGGCTCACACGCCTCGAAAGGTTTAGCTGAAATTAGCCAAAAAATGTAAACTCAGACGAAGTCGCGGGCAGCAGTTAGAAAATAATAGTAGTATTGAAATAATTAATAAAAGATATATCAAGTTAAAGAGGGCACAGTATGTAAGCAGTAAACACTTATTCCAGTCGGCAGGTTGAGCGAAGTCTAAAAATAGAACAAATAATGAAACACGGGGGAATGTTTTCCATCTTAGCCGTTACATGCCAAATGTGTTAAAATAAATATCTAATCTTTTAATAGCGCGACGATGTGGTAAGTTTTAAATTCGCAATTTAAATTTGGAACACTATATGATTTATTTTTTCTTTTTCAAAACACATGTTGCCAGTACGTATAAAAATAGTGATGGCCGCTAGTCAAAAATAGATATAAAAAATAATGCTCGTGCTATAATTGTTTAATTTACAACGGACACTTTCAAAGAATTCTATAAAAGGACACTCGTCTTAAAGGGAACAAAACGTTGAAATTCGACGTCAGCGCGACAAAAGTCGCAATCTCTTTGTTTCCAACCGTTGAATCCTGGCAGCTGCACCGATATAAAAGACTTACAATCTACTGAAATTAGTTGAGAATCATGAACGTAGAACGTAATAGTTCCACAGATTGCACGGAACTTATATGGAAAGCGAATAATAAGGTATTTTGCGGTTATTTAGGCGCGTTGCACAAGGGAATTGAGAGTTCGTGCATTACTATGATCGGAGAGTGAATTCGTGTTTATATCTAAACTAGATTCTTCAATTGTTATAAATTATGGTTTCGTTTTCACACGTACCTAAATCTCGTGGGTTGTCTAAAAAAAAAACAAAATTTTAATTAAAAAAAAGTTAGTATCTAAATATCTAAAAAAACTAAAACAACACACCAAAACACATTAATTATTAAGTATTTTTAAATTGCAAGTTAAAGATTATTTTTGGTGTTTTAAATATTACATTGATTGTCAGAACAGAGTGGAAAAATTTATATCTATATTTGTTAATTCCATATTACAAATTACGTTAAAATGTTACCAGTTAAAATAAAATGTCAATATTTTGCAGGAAATCATAAAATGTCAACAACAACAAAAACCCTTGTCGGTAATTACCGTAAATTGTCAATGATTTAAAAGAACATAAGACAGACAAATCTATATCTATTTTGTAATTAAAAACCTGATTCTGCTTGAAAATATTAAAATATATGGCACTTGAGACACCCTGGACTTAAGTCTTATTCTGTCATGTTTGCACAAATTCTAAAAAAAGTCAAAATTCGATTTATCCAAAAAAAATTATTTTAACATTTAAATATAAACAATTCAAGTGGATACTTATTTTAACAAAATACTTTTATAAATGTCTTTTAAAGTAATATCCAGCAATACAAAAGTAATTCTAAAAAAGAAAGTTTACACGTTAGTAAAAAAGCGTTATAAAGAGAAAGGAGCTAATGTACACATAAATTTTATGTATATTTCGACGATTCTTGTTATTTTCAATTGGCGGCCATGTTTGAATTTCATGTTTTATGAACAAGGTTTAGTTATTCACGATAATTTGGCGGTAAAGCACTCCGCGTTACTTTGTAGCGGAATTATATAATATGTAGGTGAATAGTATGATCTTAAATAATGAACTATTGCTGATTTCACTAAATTACGCATTAATTGCATAAGACGAGGTCGTCCTGTTATTGTTACTACTAGTTATACTAGTACTACTAGCTATACTAGCTTGGGTTTGATCCCTGACATGGACAAACATAATTTAATTTACGTTATTTAAAAATAATTTAAGTTATCATTAAAATGCCAAATGCATCCGTTAGGGTTGCCAACTTTGTGCACGACTGTTGAATCACGGAATTTTTACTCTCTGCCGCCTTGGATAGCGAAAGATAATTAATAAAACGTTTTAGATAGTTATAAGTTTAAGTTTACGCAAACACTTAGTAATAGTTCATACAAGATTCAACCATATATTCTTGTCATCGTCGACCTTACCGCGCTACCCACGTAACTACGTATTGTAAATCATCTTTTCACAAGAATATTGCGTAACTTTTGCTAAAATTTAACATATTTTAACACCTATTCTCAAATGTGCTTACAAGGCATATATATTAAAAGTTTAGATAGGACTTTCATTATAATATAATATACAAGTAAATTTGTACTATTTAAATTATGCGATTCGGCTATATTCGTCAAGCTTCGGAAATCCGCATGTAAGTATTCTAAAGATTTCTATACAGAGTTGTTATTACATTATTAATCATTTCGCTTAAATTTAGATTAGGTCAGACAATTTAAAAATCAAAGTGTAAAGTGTAAAAAGAGTAAAAAGTGTAAATCCGTAGCGAATAATTTAAATAGTAGTACTATACCAATTTAAAAATTACTAATAATGATAAGTAAAATTAGTACTGGCTTTGATAGTTGCTATTGACTCTTTTGACTACAGAATACGTATTTAAGACCGAACCTGTAGAAACAGTTTTTAATTCAAGCTACTGAGCTTGAGCCTGGCTTTAGGTCTTAGCCTGTCTACTGTAGACAAGCTAAGACCTAAAGCCAGGCTGAATCTTTTGCGGTTTAAATTATTCTTTTTAAAAATATAATTACAAATAAAACAAAAAAGACAACAATTGATTGTACTCAATTATAATCGGTAGATATCAACCCGAGTGAGATTCGTGGTAAAGACAGAACTATGCGTGTGTTTATAAATAATGTATAATATTGACTTCCCCGAGCATCCAGTTTGGCGGCATTGCGTAATCTGTCCAATGATCCTGGGATAGGGTTGCCATTTTTAAAAAAATAAGTTGGGATGTAAGCCTCCGTCGTAATGGTTGTCGTTTACAAGCATTTCGGATTCCATTTACAACATTCAAACTTAGTCATTTAAGTTTATGTGTTGCCGGATTTTATTAGTAATAAGGCGTAATGAGGCATAATAGACAAAATAATACTCAAAATATTAATCAGCTAGTCGTTACATATTGTTATTATAAAAACAAGAGACCATCTCGTTAAATCAATGTAAATACTAGCGCAGTTTAAAAGCTTACATGTTTTCAAAGTTTACCCACCATCAAATAAGAATTTGTATTGTAAACAGCAAAAAACCCGGAGCTGGCAGCCCTGTTTGGTCGCCATGTTGGTTTTTTACAAGGATCGGGAATCAATTAAACGTCCGGTCGGGATTGAAAATAAAAAGAAAGAAATCATTTCAAATAGGTTGTAATCAAAGAGACGGCGGTCGTAAAGTTGACAATGAAGCGTACTTACCGCTTCGGAGGCGTAATGAATTCGTCATTTGTCAATGTTTATCTGACGAACAGAGAAACGAGGCTTGAAGGTTTGGATTGATTAAAACGCACATGTCTAACTAGGATTGATAAATATTGATAATAAATATAAAAATTTGTTTTGAGGTTTTTGATCAATATGGTAGTATACGTTTTAAAATAAAGTGATTATGAAGAATCGTATTTGTGATCATAAATACATTTTGTGTCCATTTAAAAGGTACCGAGTTGTTCAAATGACACATTTTTCTTGTACCTAAACAACTTGATATTCAAATGAAACATTTAGGTAAAAGCAGAATTATAATATGCGTAGTAAAATATATTACAAAACTTAAGACTATCTTTCAAGAATCATAAATTCACAAAATGGAATTTATTTACAACGCTTTCACTGTTTTATTAATTAAAACTAGTTCGTTTTAATTTATCTCACAGTGATCGGTATTATTAAAATATCCAGTTTTATGGAACAATGTGATCATAACCTAAGAGTAATAGACAGCGTATATAAGTCAAAGGCTTAGGGAATTTCCTGAAAGTAAGAAAAATTTGGCAAAGTAAGACTAGAATGGAATAAGACATATTTCAAGGAATAAGCTAGATTCGAAAAGCACTTAGTTTTCCTGTTAGTAAAAGATAATATTTATTAACACTTATTACATTTTGTAGAAGTATTAAATTGCGCTTTTGGATACTAGATATATTTTAACATACGAAAGAATCTAATTTATTTTCAGATTTTAAACTTTATTATACAAAATACGTGCTAGATACAAGGGCAAAAAATTCGCAATCCAAGATAACAATAAAACTATTTGAAAATGATTAAAAATTAAAAGATGAATAACTAGTTTTTGTGTCCGTCCATATTATAAACAAAATGCTCAGTTAAACTTCTTAAAACTGTAGACAGGATCGCCAAGATAGTATTTTGTTTGTTATTCATAATTATCTACACCGGTTCGTACGAACAGAGGGATATTATGTAGGGGTCTCTAGTCCCACCTGCTTATGACCCCCGCCGATTAAGGGGCGAGAATACTCGACTCCCAATTGCGATAACTGTTTAGACGACACATTAAGAACAGCTCTTATAACTGGAATGAGCTCTCCGACTAGTTTTTTATTTCTGATTTAAATTACATGTAAAAATTAAAAATGTAGTTTATTTTTGCAGATTTATGACAATTTAATTAACTATTGTTATAAATTACTGTTTTAAAGTTTATTAAAATTTTAAGATTTACTGCAAAACTGGATAAAGTAGTTAGTTATAGGTATGCCATTTTTCTTGGTCTGCAATGAAGTAAAATTTTTTAATGTAGCACAAAAATAACTTACCTACAAATACATTCGCATTGCGATGTGGTCAGCTTGCTATTATTTTATTGGTATTTGATACTAGGAAATCACATACGTTTTTTATTACGTTAGATATTTAAAAAAATATGTTTTATTACAAAAATATTTAGTAACAACGAATTTACAATCGTTTTACAAGAGCTCATTACACAATGACTTAAAACTTATGTTTCACATAGTTAAGACATTAAAAGTCAACGATTAAGATTCGTACAATTTCCCATATAATTGAGTCGGTTCTCATAGAACAAACGTTTCGGACAATGGCCGAAATTATAACAGGGTTAAATATATTCACATACTTATATGCAACATGACATATGACCATTAATTATACATTGTGGGGAAAATCTAAGTAAATGGCTTGATTACAACATTGTTAAACGTTTTCGTGAAAACTGAATGCCGTTATTGTCAACCGTTATGGATTTTTATTTGTCTGTGGGTATGCAGAGAAATCTTAATGCATATTTATGAATTATAATATTCTAAACGCAGTTATGTTAGTTACACATGGGTGTAAGTAAGTAGATAAGAATACCTTTGCCTAATTTCTTTTCACGACTAAATAAACTTAATGTCGCATATGTCATGAACGTCAAAGTGACTGTTTTATTTTATGACATCGACTACACTGCGATTATCTGTCCAGTAAAACGAGTCGTTAGTTTGAAGATTGGTGTGTCTGATTGAAATATTATGTAGGAAATAGCGATAATTGCAACACAAAAATATATAGTAGGGATGTCATTTTCGATGCTCACACTTCAAAAACTGTCAAAAATGACATTTCACGAAACGGCAGTTTAGTTCCGTTACAAATAAAATGGTGGCACTATAACCTACCGGCTACATACTTGAAATAATCTCGCCCAATAGTTGAATTAGAGGAATTTGGATTTATAGTCAGCACAGAGTATCGTAAGAGTTAAAATAACACTAGATTTCATTATGACCGTCGAATTTTGTAAAGGTCGATAAACATTTATAGCAACTATAAAACAGAATATATTAGTTTATTCAGTATGTACAGTAGATGTGTATCGAGTATAGCGGTTTACCACCTGCTTACTAGGAGGATGATACGTGAATTCCAATGGCTGTATAGTTTACTATTGAATACAGTGTATGTCTGGAATAGTTGAAAAAATGGTTTTAGAGCAGGTTTTATACAAAGCTATTTTTATTTTCATATGTATACATAATATCCTAATTAAATGGAGATAACATAAAAGAGTTAAAAGTATTGTTTTAATGTATATGACGTGATATTAAATTTATGGTTACTAAAAAGTATTGATGTTTTTATAAGAATGCTAAAGTTTATAGCTATACTGCCTCATCTGTCACAAATAGCAACAAATTCAGAAAAAATAAGAATTCTGTTAAACAAAAACACTAGATATTATTTTAGATTTAAAAAAAATGTCTAATTTAACTTCTATAATTTGTACAACTTTTTAAACAATTCGGACAGTTCACGATCTTTGGCCATTCTGCATCTTCTAACAACATTATTTTTTTTAGTTAAAAGTTGTGGAAACTCGATAAACTGCCAACACAATATTTATAAGCGATTAAAGGACAGATTTCATAAAATTTTAACGAACTAATAAACCGAAATCATTAGTACGGTCGATTTGAATTCTTGTGGCCGGGCTAAATTATAAGAAAGCAGATGTTGGTGTTCTTGAGAGTAACTTTATGTCACACCTGCTTGCAATGTGGGCCGACCGCATGCGCAAGTAAATTGAAATATAGTTGATTATATCATGACTTGTACGCAACTTGGCGTTCCAAACGAACTCACATGATATGTCCTAGTTATACAAGTAGCCAAGCAAACAGTCTCTATTACAGATATGTTGTAAAACTCTAAAATTATATATATTAATATGGTACAAAACCTTAAGGCTTAACAGACAATTGATTTTATTAGTTCTTTTTTGGACACGTCCAAAACTATGAGTAGGATGTCGATAAAATTTTAGTCATTCCATTTCAGAATCATGACCTATCTTTCGAAAAAAGAATTTAAAGAAAAAGAAACCTTAGGAAATAGTTGGACTCGATTTTATCAGTTTTACTGCGTTTATTTACGAAAACTATTGACAAATTGGATACTTTTTTTGTATAATAAAGGAGGCAAACGGTCAGTGGACTATCCAATATTTATTTTCCCCGAAAACTGTATTTTAAAATCTATGACATATTTTTTATTAAATGTACGATCAGGCAAGGTATGAATTCGAACTCAGATAGGTATACAATGCCTCCACTAAAATTATTTAGACATACTGGTACCACCCAGCTTTTTATTAATAAAAAAATCAGTAAGTAGGTATGTAATGTCAAATGTTTAATGAATTTATCTATAATTTCATGGATTTACTATATTTTATTAATTTCGATTAATTTCGTAATATTGCCTTGACATTACAACACTAATTGAGTTTCTAAACTAAATATGTTAAGTACCTACACATAAACTAAGAATTTACATGTTTAGTGACTAAAATATGTCGAAATGTAAAACACAGGAATAGTAATTCGAGTAAGATGAACGAACTCAACCTTCAATACTGTAATGGAAATTTGGATTTGGTTGCGGTTTTGGGCAGACGTGCTTCCGTTCCCGCTTCCGATGAAGGGTCGATCACGCGAACCGTGCACGATATTCGCAATATTACTTTACACATAAAAAGAATATGAAATATCGATCTCTGCGTATCGAGAATCGATATCAAACGTGTTCTGTGAACAATCTCGATGCGTCTTGTGAATCCGACAAAAACCTGTAGCTACAACCCTTTTTGTAAAGTACATCTAACTCATTCATCGTGTGATTTTCAGTATGTGACATCGCTATAATGTTATATATTATCTAAATCTTAAATCAGGCTGTTATTATAGACATTCTCCTGTTTGAAACAAGTTGAATTTAAAAATCACTATTTTCATTTGATAGATCAATCCTACCAACGGGCAAGATTTTTTACATTACTCTATGACCCTAATTTATAAACTATTAAATATTAGATTTTTGGTAATAAGTTAATAACACTCGTTGCTAACATACGTTTCATCACGGTTAGTGATGTAGGTACATAATGTAAAATAATTAGGCCATAATATATCGATTTTCTGGTAGCATTAAACGTGTAGGACTAAATAGTAATTAGGTAGGTACATATTAGCACACACTCCCTTACTTGTGCGTGATATATTACATAAAAACGATAAAAGCTAGGGCGAACTTAGTTATTAAAAAAATCGTTTAAGTAACATGAATTAGTATAGTTTGGAAGTTATAATTAAATTTAATCAAGATATACCTACCTACTTTTACAAGTTAGTATTTAAGGTAAAGCTAAAATTACATGTTTTACTACTTTACAAAATTATTTATTTAATTAGTTAGGTAGTTATTATTTTTATTAGATGACTTTTACAATAGATACAAAGTTTTTTTGGTTTCTGTTCAGTAGTTTTATCTAATGGTTTTTAGGTAAGAAACTAATGTCAAGTAGGCATAATGTGACCGCTTAGTTAACTAAGGGGTTAAATTGACCGCGATGCACGGGTTCGAGTCTCGACGTGGGCAAGCATTAGTGTAATGAAAAACAATTCTAATGCTGGATACTTATTTACAATTTATTTAACAAGACGCATAGAATGTTCAAATTAGATAAGTTAATTCATTAGGCGTAGGTATGCAGTTGCTCCATGTCTACTTACGCTAAATCATAAGATAATATATGGAAAATGGAATCTTATTCGTTATGATATTTGAAATGGATATGGCCTTATTATTAAAACATGTTATTACATTCAATGTCTGTTTATTTCTGTAAAAAAATCGGAACGGCCGGAAAATGTACGAAAAATAAAATGATTTACGGTAAGATTGATTCCCGACACCGGTCGCACACAAAAAAGTTTACAAGTATTAGTAGGTATTTGTGTTAGTAATAATAACGGTACACACACGAACACAAATAAATGTGTGTACTAATACATATGCAGTAAAAGCGCTCGCGCATGATATACTAGGGTGGGTCCCTCGTTGCGAAAGTTGTGAATTATTGTTCGATGAAAAATTTGTATTTATATTTCGAACCGGTAAAGTACCTACCTAATTCGATTAAATTACTTTTTCTACTAAAACTTTCTTTGAAGTTTCGAGATAAAAATGACATAGGTAGGTACATGTAGGTCTGTTTAAATTGAAGCTAGGCACCTAGTGACGTAGCAGGTATGTAGGTAGGTAGGTGGACAAGGTAAAGTCTGAAATTGATCTCACTGAACGTGTGAAATGAGTGTAACCATACTTACCTACCTAGTAAATTACTATAATAGACTTAACAATTTCACAATAATCATTGGAATATGGTTACAAATGGTAGGACGCACTAGTTTAGTAGGTACTAAACTAGTGCGTCTACTGTACGTCACTGGTAGGTAGGTAGGATATTAAGTAGGTAGGTTTACTTCTTGTTACATTCACTAATCTGTTGAATACTGCTATATTTAATAAATAACAAAGTATTGTACTTTTTTAATATTATAAATGCAAAAGTGTGTAGGTATATCTGTTACGCTTTCACGGCCTTATCACTTGACCGATTTTGATAAAAATGCGTATACCTAGTTAAAAACGCGAGTTAAAACACAGGCTACTATTTTTCAAAAATCAACCTTCGGAGGACTTAAATGGGGGATGGAAGTCAGGAAAATTAAGCTGACCACATACCTACCTACCTACGACAAATCAGACACGTTCTAATTTATGAAGGTTCCTACCTACCTACCTACTTATTTAAACATTTAACTAAATAAACTTTTTTTATTTTTAGTACCTATTTTATCGATTTCTAAAGTTTATTAGTAAGTACCTAATTACCTACTTACATTCCATCGTAGAAATGGACTTAATTGTTTATTTTACCGGTTTAATCAATTTAAGTCTCGTTGCGTTGCTGTATAAATAAACACGTCTTTCAAGACAAACTAAGCATTGAGTAGGAATTAAATCAATAACTTATAAAATCAATAAGAACTCAATACCTAGGTACTTAATGAATTTATTGTTTTTCCTGTGGCTAGGTAGGTATGTTTCATTTAGTTACTACAATTTCTTTTTTTGAATAACTTATGTCACCGTTTTTACAACTTCACGTTGTCTTGGCAAAATGTAATTAATGTAGGTATTATAATTGACCTGAAATCAAATCATCTAAAGCCTATAAGTCCATAACCATAACCTAAATAGGTAGGTACGTACCAATCATCAAAATCCATACAGCAATTTGAAAATTTGAAGGCTTCAAATTTAAGGTGGTAGGTAGACCGTTTGTAAACTTTTTTGGTATAAAACTAATAGAATATAAGTATACCTACCTAAACACAGGTTGGTAACAACACAGATTCAGTAAGTTATTTAAATAAAAAATGAGTGTTTTTGTGAGATTTACGGTTATAGCCGTGAGTTTTAATGAGTTATGTAGGTACGTGATACCGAGTAAGTACCTACCTAATTAAAAGGAAAAACTAAAAGTTGAATATATTTATACATTTTTGTAATATAAAACAGATTAGACTTTTACAAAAAAAAAAGATGATAATTGGTAACAAATAACTACAGTACATATACCTACAGCATATTATTCCTTTTTATTAAATCTAAAATGAGGCTTTTTAAAATTAAAAAACATATTTATTTAGTTTACCTAGCACTAATTAAATTTGTATCTTCCAAAGTTTAAAAGTTTAATTCTACATATAGGTACCTAGGTACTAGTTCAAGTTTAACACAGCGAGTTTAAAACATTTAAGTATGAAATTAGGTAGGTATAAGCTTAAGTTCCTTAAAATTATCGATTTTATTTCGCTGTACGACCCTTTAGAAATAGATACCCACTAGATAGACGACTGATAATAGTAATTGGGTTTGGTTTATTAACAAGAAACTAAGTGAACGCTTCAGGATCTGTGATCCGTTTCATTAAAAATTAGGATTGATTTTTGGTATGTTTAAAATAATTAAATTTGTGTATCGATAATACAACCTTGACCGAAAATAGTGATGGGGGCACTGACCTATTCACATATTTTGCAGTACGACACTAAGTAGATCAATTCAATAACCCTGTCCGAAATAACATAAGTTCTGATGTCTGGGTGAGCTATTTTCGTACAAGCAGATTAGTCCTTTTAGGTATCTCCATCCTAAAGGTATGCATCTAATTTTAAACGATGCTCGCGACCTAACTGACCCCGCTCGTCTTCAAACCTGAACTTTCTTTATAACTATGTACCATCTATAACGTATCCAACAACCAACACACACAGCTATGCCTCGGACTGGCTGAGGCCCGGTCACGACTCGAGTCTAACCCTTCCAACTATCCAGGACGATCTAAGGACGTGGGAAACTATTCACGTAAAATCACTAGTTTCAATTACTTAAATTGTATCGGATTCGCGGTTTTGACAGTACCTGGGGTAGAAACCCTAGGAGGGCGATGAGCACCGTAGGGGCGCGCATATTGGCGCAACCACCGGCGCCTGGGCATATACGGGAAGAGAACCCCGTCAGCAGCAGACGGTAAGGGAGTAATCCATCACTGGCACATGACTGCACTGAGTTTCACTGTTCACACAGCACTAAAGGTGTCACAGGTCGCGTTCATTGGCGTGAACCGGTCGCGGTGTGTACGTTCGAAACGCGTGTGCGGCCGGCGTATTACAGCCGTTATAACGTATAATCGCGACGATGTCTGTCGGCGGACTGAGGGCGGGTGGAAAACGAAGCCGCGGTGCGGGCCGCGCACACCTGGCGATGCCGCGGCGACAATAGATGGCGCTGAGCGGCGCATCTGCCGGCTGTCTCCCCCGCGCGCGTCCCCGCACTTCCTCAACCAGAAAATTATATGGAAAACAGCCGTCCGTCTTTACCTTACCTAGATCTTAACACGTGTTTATAGTAACATCACAATATCGTTATTATTAAGTATTTATTCATAAGCTTACTTATCCCAGATATTTTAGTGTTATCGTAGGTAGTCCTACGTCAACAATTTAATCTTGTAATGAAGATACGGCGGATACGGGTTCAAATCCTGTCTGAGATGATATTTATTTTATTTATTTAAAAGATGTGGAAAGTTATCCCCATCACGGCAATAGTTCTAAAATCAAAATAGGTACTTATCTCAAATTGAGCTTAATACAAATAAACTTGTGAATCAAGTCAGCAAATTTTCATGTTTAAAAAACTACTCGTGTTCAGACGTTCAGATTAAACTGTCAATAACCTGGAAATTTTTAGCTGTTCCAATGCTAACTGTATCACGTGTCATTTAAAACACGCGCAGCTTTAATTGTTTCGAAAGTCATGACAAGTTAAGACTAAAAAATTGCATCTACTTAGGCTTCGTACAAAAAAGTCGAATGCGCCCTAATCGTAGACCGACTGAGGAGATAAATTAATTAAAAATAACACTTCTTTTTTATCGAACTTGTTCATGTTATGGAATAAAACACAGGCCAAGACCTTTTTTAATACCTATTGCCCTAACTGTCATAAGAAACTTTAAATATAAAACAAAAATTCGTTAACATTATTGTGTGCGTGAGGAAATTATCATTAGAAATCTAGCTACCAACCTAACCACGTAAATACCAAACAATTTATGTAAGTTTTCATTAGTCTTTAATTGAACATTAATAGCAGGTACTTATAGTCATATAATACCTAAATTATTAAGTACCTATCAACGAACTACTCTTCCAGTCGCCTCTGTGGTCTAGCGGTCCAAGTGTTGGACATGACTTCATGAGGTCCCGGGTTTGAATCGGGCAACAAAAAGAAAATGTGCTATTTCCTATTTTCTAATAAAAAAATGTTGCTTGGGATTGGATATGTGCCCGGTTGGCGATAGGCTTGCCACCTATCACATTGAGGGACTTATGCCCGATTTCACCAAGAGCCCCTATATTTTAGGGGACCTTTTAACGTTACTTATGGGACTGTTTTCATACAAAACAGTCCCCTAAAATACGTTAAAAGGTCCCCTAAAATATAGGGGCTCTTGGTGAAATCGGGCATTAGTGTCTTCGGCTAGTCGTGGGTGCCCTAGTTGTGCCTCTGCCTATCGCTGCGGAGACATGAACGTGAAGTTACTATTTTTTACTCTTGCAGTTTTTATCGAGTTTTGAAGTTTTTTGGGACCTCAGCTGTAACTATTAACGGCCAATGTTAATAATATTTCACTAAAGATGGATTTCAAGCAATCTAGATAGCTGCGTATCCGCCGGCCTATCCTGTACCTAATTGCCATATATATCCTGTCCACAGATATGTTATTAGCAAGCGATAAAATAAAAATAGATCAAAATATCAATCTTGGACAGCAAGTCTTGGATTAGGATTGATTATTAATATTGGGCGTAAGGCCCCACGTCTGATAATCTATGGCCGTTTTATTGTAACAAAAAGTAAAACGTATTGATATGCAATTAATAGTAAATCTGATTATTTACTAATACCATCATTTAAAACTGTCAAATTATCAATCCTACTTCAATACTGACGTGGCTGTTTTCCCGCGGTAACACAACTACCAACAAACTGCCAATTAGGCCTTTCCTCGTTTGATCCATATATGATAGATCAACCTTAATGTAGTAAGTGACAAATACAGGTAGTCTATGGTTACATACACAAAATCCACAGATCTTGGATTATGATTGACAAGATTTAAAATTATAATAAACTTTCCGTTTATTCGCAGCTGGGTATTTGTTTGGTTTATTCATGAAGGCTAATAGCCCCGGGTCTAAAATTACGACGTAATGATGAACCGCCTTGTGTTGATTTCAAATTGGTAGCTATAATTGCATGATAGATAGATTATCTTGTTTCCTGGCTTCTGGAAATAATATTTTTTTATAGCAAACAAGTAAAAGGTTTTTCTGGTCGTAAGAAATAAGCGTTGCTTTAAACACCAAATACAGTGCTGGATTAAGCTCTTAGGCGTTCCCTAGGCCATACTGATTTTGGGGCCCCTCCCTTTTTCAAAAATATTGTAAAATTGACGGTTATTTTTGCAATTTCAGAATTTCAAACACCTTATATCATTTCAAGGTTTTAAACACAATGAACCATGAACTAGTCTGGCCTATTGAGTAATCCAGCACTGACCAAATGCAATAGTTTTCGACATTAGACCGCATTTGGGATGTTAAGCCTCTTACATGAACTCAATCGAAAGACAATGGCGACAGTTTGGTCTAGTGACCTAAGGTCCCAAGATTAGGCTTCTGATCGGGCAAATTAAAAAGTGTTTTTAAAATTTTCTAATACAATCAATTAAATTGAGGTAGGATTTGGGTAGGTGCCTGGTTGACGACAGCTTTACCACCTATCACATTGTGGGAGGTACTTTAGCTAATCGTTATTACCCTCGTTTTACACCTGCCTACCACGCAAGGGACTTCGCGTGAAGTTATGTATGTGTTACAACCTAAAGTTATGTTTAATCGATTTAAATGGAAGTACGGCGACACTAAGTAATCAATGGAGATTTTATCTGGAACATGAATTAATTAATTACAGAACGACCGGAACAACCTAGGTACATACGTTTTATCTTAATAGGTAAGCCCATATCCGGAGGAACAGTTCCCATGCAACCGACATGACGACGGTGATTGTTTGTCACCGACTTCCATTTATCCGTACGGGGATGAAATGAATAATGCTGCGTGGGGTTAGGATAAAAGACTTTTTCAGCAGTGCAAGTTGTGTAATACCAAGGGAGAAAGCAAGGATCAGAGGAGAAAGAAGAAGAGCAAAATAACTTATTTTTAATTAATATGGCAAAAGATAGATTACAAGCACTTGGCTCCCTGAAGGTAAGAGAAAACCGCAGCCTATAGACACCATAAATATTGTAGGAGCGTCGCTGTCTTGTGGCTGGGGTATTAACAACCCCTTGAAATCGTATTGGGGTAACATTACATCACCTGCAATCAAGAATTTCAACTACATAGATAGATGAGAATGTTTAACTTGATCTAGACTTGGTAAAAAATACAGTTCAGATAAAATGCGGTCATAATGTCTGTCATTTTATGCCGAAACTTTTAATAACACTTGAAGTTTATTCGTGCAACGTTGTCGAAGTTCAACAAACTCATTCTTAGGTGTGTCCCCATTACCCATAGGGCCAAAATCAGGGTAATTCGAAGCAAGCGATTTTAACTAATTTACCCAAAACATTTATGAGTTTTAGTTTGCCAGTAAAACTATATTTTTTATTAGAGGTCAGCGATCAAGCACACCGTACTCCTAATGGTAAGAGACAACCGTGGGCTATCTACACCATCGATGTTACAGGTACTTCGCTGTCCTGAGGCCGAGATGGAAGGCCTACTGTGCAAGTCTGCTGGCTACCCTATCCTCTAGACCGGAATATTATGTTACATATGACAGTCATTAAGGCGGTGGCTCCTTGGACCAGTGGAATTGTTGGTGATGACATAATGTACTTCTCGCGTCTTAACTGAGCTGCGTGTTGGAAAGCAGATGGTATATTCTATACAGCGGACCCTGACCAAAACGGGGAAAAATAAATGGTAATGGTAATGCGTTTTTCATTCAGAGGCACTGTGTGCCTTTGTATATCTGCTAGAAACCTCGTATTATATTTCTAACACCGTGGCTATAAACTTCGTGGCAAAATAAAGTTAAAATAAACTTCAATTAAATTAAATGAATCGCCTCAGTGGTCTAGCGGTCCGACGTCAAAATTCTTAAAATCCCGGTTCGATCCCCGGGTCGGGCAACAAAAATAATAGAAATGTGTATTTCCAATTTTCTAATAAATATGACGTTGCCCAGGATTAAACATGTACCCGGTTGGCGACAAGCTTTCCACCTATCATATTGTGGGACTTAGTGTCTTCGACTAATCGTGGGTGCCCTGGTTGTGCCTCTGCCTACTCCTTTGTAGATATAGGCGTGGAGCTACTTGTTTTTTTTTCATTTGAAAGATTTTGTAATTATAGTACACAAAAAACTGAATATTATTTCGATTCGCCTTGGATTGGGATCGGTTAGAGAATTGACGGCAATCGGACCAGCTTAAAAGCACGTTCGTTTAAGTAAGAAGACATTTTTTTAATGACCAGCAATGACACTAGTGGTAAAGTGCTGTGCAGCAACTTGTCAGGATACTGATCCTTGCCTTACATATTCATGTCCTCATAATGTCTCTGTCACGGTCCGATCTAGGGGGTATGGTAGGTAGCAGACTTGCACACGCGCATTATTGGTTTGCATCCGCTTGTAACGTAGATTTAATCCAATTTTTTTTTTGTTTCAAAGTTTCGACCCAGTTTACCTTGTGGAAGGCGTGATAGTAAGTTACTCTGTAGGCGTGATAGCGATTGCCTGAATGATGCTTTATTCCATCATTTTCGGTTAGTTACATCTTTTTGTAAAGGCCTTTTCGTCATTTAGAAAATACAAACAATAAAGTGGAAGTTACTTGGTCTGGAAGAACTCCAATTGACCTTTAGATTAAAGATGTTAAGGGTGTTCTGTCAAGCTAGAGCTATAAAGTGGAGCCTCTTGCGTAAGTTGTGTAAGTTCACGGCCTTGCTAATCCTCCTTTAAAGTAGAATACGACGATGGCAATCGTGAACATTACGTCGGTAGGAATAAGTAAGGCGGCGGTACACCTAAATGTAGATCTTTCGAGAACAAGCCAGAATGAAATGCCTAATAGTAGTTCTAGATGGTTGCAAATACTGGTTGTAAACATTGGTTTGTATCCGTCTGGAAATAAAGATGAAAACAAAGTTTCTTTCAAGGTTATAAAAAAAAGTATCTTCACACCCATATCCCCGAAAAAGTAGGCAGAGGCACAACCAGCATCTACGACGAGCCGAAGACACTAAGTCTCTCAATGTTATAGGTGGCAAGTCTATCGCCAACCGGACACATAACCAATCCTGAGCAATTAATTTTTATTAGAAAATTGTAAAAAACAATTTTATTTTTTGTTGCCCGACCTAGAAATCGAGCCTGGGACCTCATGAACTCAAATCCAACACCTGGTCCGCTAGACCATACAGGCGATTTAAAAGGTTTTTCCTCGTGTTGGTCCGGGCTCCTTTGCAGAATAGACCATCTGCCTTCCAGCCAGGCAGCTCGTAAAAGGCGAGCATAAGCTTACTGTCACTAACACCGTGACATCTGACTAGGTAGTAGAGTTTCGCAGCGATTCATCCGGATGGGTACCACCGCCTTACCTATTCTAGCCGCTATAACGTAATGACGTGTTCCGGTTCGGAGGGTAAGGTAGCCGTTAAACTTACTTTTGCTTGAGGCCTAACATCCCGGTTTCAGGTTGGCAACGAACCATTACCACCTTTGGTGTCTCTAGGCGACGTGAATTTCTTACTATCAGGAAATCCGTCTGCTTGTTTGCCTTCCAATATAATAAAAAAAACCTTTGTTAGAAGGCGTATTTACAACCGTGTAGACTGCCCTTTACATAGATGTCCCTTATCTGTACGAGTATAAATAGTATTTAATTAGTAATCAAATACGTTTCATTGTGCATTTGAACGAGGCCAGGATCGCGTGGCTACGTACAATAAGGGTGATTAAACAAACACACCCACTGTCACACACCCACCGAAAGCTCAGCACTTCTGGTGCAAATGTTCAGCAGTTCGGTATTGCAAAATTATGCTTTCTTTATATTTATAGACTAGCAGTTCTGCAACTTTATATCGCTCGACATAAATAGCTGCTAACAATTTGTTAGGATGAAATTGAAGCATGGGTTTTCCCATTTACCCTGCAATTTTCCCCATTTTCTTGAAAATAACTAACACAGCAAAAAAATAACTAGCAAAATTATTGATCCACCTTTTCAGGCGTGATGCGGTGAGCACGCGAAATAGTTTTTTTTAATATATAGGTTAGAACGCGGGTCCTTTGATGAAGAGTTGCACGTCGCTTTTACACACCGTAGATGTTTCTGGTGTGTTGCTAAGTTATAGCCGGTTTTAGACCACGTGTACCACGTTACCCTAACCTCTGTTTCAGTATTACAATATTTTGACATTTGAGTAGCATTTTAATATTTTTCGTGACTTACATCCCGTAAGTGATCCATCATGAGCTATTAACTGACTGTACTGTCGTTGCAAAAGAATAGATTATGCTACTAGTCATCACCTTTTTGTCTAGTGGTTCTGTGACGGGCGGCGTTGACTACATGAGGCATACGGTTCGATTCTTGGACACTTCGGTGGTTTTCAATTTTCTCACGAATAACTTTTTAAAAGTTAACGTTAGACTTACTCACCATTAAGCGTCGCATCTGTTTTACCATTAGGAAAAATGTCTACTTCTTGCCTGCATATAATTTAAAAAAAACTTTGAAAAAGACCTACCTAAATATTACATGCAGGTTGTATGCATTTAAAGTACTATTGATATTATGTGATATTATCAACCGGATTTCCGGTAATACTGACAAGACCTAGGATACCCAGCAACAATGTAGTGTTTTAATTGCACTTAATTACATTTTAAGGATTTCAATAAGTCAGATGGTAAGGGTATCGATATACGTATGAAATGATTTCTCGGAAATTATAGTTTGATTAAGAGTAGATAGCAGATCGACTTTTTTTTGCTTGGACCCCCTTCGAGTAAAAGCCTCCTCCAATGTCCTATTTAACACTCAGCAGCAGCATTAGTTTACGGCTTGGCACCGACTTCAAACCTATAGTAAATAACGCATATAAGTAATAGGTAGTATATAGTTAATATTAAATCTTAATTATTTTTTACGTTTTAGTTTTGAAGTCGGTTTTAATTAACGTTCTCATTTTATAATCGAATTCACTTAATTCCTATAACTGGGAGTTGTTTTTTACCATCAGAAAAACTGTCTACTGGTTTCATCTTCTGTGCGGTAGTAAAAAGATTTTATTTAATATTATGTGATATTTAAGAAATAAGAAGAAGATGCTAACGACTTTTCTGGTTAAAATGAACTTCTTTAAAATGTAATTCACTTTTACCCGTAATATGTGGAAGAGATTTATTATTTACTTGTCCGAATAGTTGCCATCGTCTTACATATTTTACCACCTTTAAATGAGTCACTGCCATGTTTCGGCCAGGTTGACCGGTTAGCCGGTAAATATGAGGAGCAGACGCAGAGTGGTGGGCCACTTAGCCCTTATGAGGTGGCTTTAAGGTCTGGCTTTAAGGTAATAATTATTTCATTATTTTAATGTCTTAAATATCAATTTTGTTTGCGTTTTGTATGAGAGTGCGACTCCTGTACGTTAGTGCCATTACTTAATCTGTTTTTACAATTATTTTTATTATGGCAGAAAATCGTAAATAGAGGCAGTGCATTACTTGATTCTGTTATCTTTTCTCCCAACCCCTATCCTCTTTCATACACTAAGTACACAACATAAAAGAAGCATCGCGTGAAAGCACTAAATATTTTAGTTTACTTGTGTAATTCCGCTAAAATATGTATCGGACGCAAATAAGCCAAGTTTTCAGCGGCATATTGCTTCAAGAATGCGCTTACGCAATGCTCACCGGCGCGCGCGCAGGTTATTTGAATTTATTGAATGCGTACCTTATATGAACAAGATTTAGTCTTTATGTAAGTGTACTCATTGGAACGTTCCTTTTACTGTTGAGGTTCACGGTGATGGTATTTTAAAGAAAAACTACGCTGTTTCGCATTATTGTGTTCAATTTTGCATATTTGTTATGGACAATTAGCTCAGGTTACCCGGATAGTCACATCCTCCATAAGACCTAGTTTTAGTGTAATTTCGAGAACTAACGTAATTGCCTCAAATTGAAATGATTATCGCCGTTGTGGTATAGGTTCGCAGTTCAAGAGCTTTCAGGTTTGATTCGTGAGTCGGGCAACTTTTCGACTATTGTGTTCAAATCTGCATATTTGTTATGGACAATTAGCTCAAGTAACCCGGATAGCCACATCCTTCATAAGACCTGGTTTTAGTGTAATTCCGATAATTAGCGTATTTGCCTTAAAATAAATAATTATAGCCTTGGTGCCCTAGGTTTGCAGTTCAAGAGGTTTCAGGTTCGAATTGGTTTTTTCGGTATTGGTTTGTGGGACATAAGTAAGGAAACAACTAATTATGTATGCCCCGCTTAAAACTCCGTCTTCCTCTTCGAGTACACCGGCGTGCAAATACTCACTTAATAAAATTATACTCGTGTAGCCTTAAAATAGCGTAATTTTTAATTATATAATAGATATTCATAAATGCTATTTCTAAAAATTTAGTTTGGAAATAAATACAAGGAAAAGATAAACTTTAGGTACTAAAGGCATTAAGGTGCGTTTAAAATCTAAGACTAGGGTGTTAGCCCTTTGCCTAATGTTATGTAATTATGTTGGAATACGATAGTGGCTTGCACTGACTGCGGCGAGTCATCGCAAAGCTATCACCTAAAACATGTTATCATTGGCAACAGATAGATTTTAATTAAAAGTGAAATTGTAATAAATACAAACACATAAGTACATATTATAGATTATACATACATATTTTCATGCCAAGTCGCTTGCGTATTAGACAGAGAATATCAAGTGCTAAGCGTCGCGATCTTTGAAAACCTAGCCTTCCACGTTCATCATTTCTTTCCGATTCGGATTTTGGAGACCCCTTCCACCTTTAGATAATACCCGAGCGATTTGATCTTAGAATGCCAAACTATGTCCCCCTATGTGCTAAAATCTATTCATTGAATGTCTTTTTTGTCAGTCTTTTATCTGTATTGGCTATAAAAACCAATCTATAATTGCAAACTTAAAACACCAATAACCTATTCACATGTAAAGAAATACTAAAGGTATTCAGGTGTACAAGTTGAAGCCAGGAATAGAACCTCATTCCATTATAATAAAGAACCCATTACCGAGTGGCCACGACAGGCCATAGGTTGGAGCATAAAATTTAATAGCCAAGGAGCGTCTTAAGTAATTAGTTATGAAATGTGTTGATTCTGAGGTCAGCTATATGGTAATAGGAAATGTTTGCTATGTATGGACATTTATTTTTAAACGAACTTTGAAATAAGGAGGAGGTTATATTTTAAGCACCGATGAAAAAAGAGAGTTTTTATAAGTTGGACGTTTGAAGGAAAATTTCAATTCGATATTATGTTTGTTACACGGTTACTCGGCCAGTAACAAACAGATTTTATTTTAGTTTGTATGCGTTAGTAAGTATAACTCAAAAACAATTAGACGGATGTCGATAAAATCTATAATGGACTGTCTCGGATCGTTTGCTACTTTTCGAAAAAGGAATGGTCAAAACGACGTGGTAATGAAATTAGGAGTTATTTTTTATTTTTGCTTTTAAATTATTTCTTAACCAAATACGAATAAATATGATTTAATAAATATATTTTGTTATAAAGTACTATAAAAAATATCGTCATGTCCATGTCCCCGAAGAGGTAGGCAAAGGCACAACAAGATACTCACAAATTTCGAAGACTCTAAGTCCTACAATGTCACAGGTAGCAAGCCTGTCTAAGCCGAGGTTCTTTTTTATTAGAAAATGGAAAACAAATCTTTTTGTTGCACGACCCGGTGATCGAACCAGGGACCTCATTAAGTTAATCTATCTTCGGCCGCCTGAACAACAGAGGCGATACAGTAGTATAGACGTTAAAAAGGATTAAATGTAAAAGTAGATATTAAGTAGTCGCCCGCCATTAATAAGAGTTGACGGTCGCATGACGGCCCTGGAGAAAGCTAACCTCGGGTCAGCGGGATGAAACCAACTCTGGCGCACGCGTGCCTTTCCCGCTTCTCAATGCCTGTGATTTATGGCAGCGGGCGTAGTATTGGCTGACTATTGACATTGTTTGCTGTCTTTGATTGTGTCTAATGACTATTACTGGAAATGAACAACTAATGCTGCTGGAAATGTACAGTTTATTTATAATAATTCTAGCATTTATCCAGTTATTTTATCCTAACGCTATTTGATCTGGTAAAGTTTTTTTACAACATACTCGTATTATATCAAACAATTAAGTATATGTAGGTATAATAGATACTTGTCTAATATTTAAACAAAGGCTTGAAATGTACAATCAAACTTTATTACTTTTACTTTTATTGAGAAACTAGCTGTCTTCGTTTGCCCCGTTCAGCTTGTATGGGAAGTTAATCTAATTTCCTCGCCATTTTTTCCTTTTTTCGTATCTTTTAAAACTTTCCTGGATTTGAACGTATAATTCAAAACCAAAATTAGCCAATTCGTTATAGCCGTTCTCGAGTTTTAGTGGGACTTACGAACAGCAATTGATTTTTAAACAGATACATTAGCAGACACAGCAAACCTCGTCCCGCTTCACATTAACAGCTGAGTACATAATATTTGTTTCTCCGATAGTAGCGCAGTCTACCGAATCCAACATTCCAAAACAAATAAAAAAATAATAAAAAAACATTTTCAAGTGGACCAACTTGTGAATCGAAACAATTTTTAAAATCCTTTTAAACGCACACAAAAAATCATAAAATTCGCTCCAGTTTAGGAAGAGTTTAGTGACATACAAACATATAGGTACGAGGAATGTACCTATATGAAAACAACTAGTCTTGAAGTTTTTTTCCTCCGTTTCATCCAAGCTCATTAGCAGCTGGAATATCGCAAATAAAATAAATAAATGTCACCTGGTAAATTACATAAATCGATCTAATCCAAAAGCAAGCAAATTATATGCTTGTGTTATAGTCAACGGTAGTAGTAGGTACAACATAGAAATACTTAAATTAATACCAATATGTACAAGTTTAATAAAAAGCCACAAATTTCAATTTCGGTGGAGTGTGGCCACTCAGTAAACGTTTCGCAATATTGTTTTTAATAGTAGATAGTAGACGGCGAAACAGCAGATGGATTTCACGGTGGCAAAAATACACGTCGTCTATATTAACCTAATATCGTTACCAACAAGATTAATAATGTTCCTATGTTATGTTATGTTAATGGGAAGAATGATATATGAAATATTTACAAAACAGATGCGAATGTGTTTTTATCTAAATACCAGAGGCTACCTAGATTGAAATTTCACAGTGTAATAGCTGGAGTTTTATCTGAGGGTAGTGTCAACAAAATCCTAAACCGAAGTGTTTGTATGGAAAGAATAATGAATGTGGAGGAAAGTGGGCACTCGATACTCTCTGCCTACCTCATAAGGGACTCGACGTAAACATGTGTATGTTTGTGTTATGTTGAATTGAATATGAAACCATTCACAGAAGGTTAAAAGCTATTTAACAATATTCTTTAACCTTCAGATATAGTGTGGCCATTGTTTAGTTATCTTTACAAATAAACAATTTAATACAGCCTTTCCACACTTTAATATTGTAAATACGAGTGTGTCTGATTGTCTGTAACGTTATCACGGCTAAACCGCACAGCCAACTATGATGTAATTTCGTATGCATTTAAAGACCCGATTTTAAATATAAGCCTTTTTTTAAACAACTAGTATTTTGAAAATATGATTTGTGTAGATTTTACCAACTTAAAACTAGTTGATGTAAAAATCGATATTATATTGTCGCCCGCTATTAATAACAGTTGACAGTCGCATAACGGTCCTGGAGAAAGCTAACCCAGGGTCAGCGGGATGAAACCTACTCTGGCGCACGCGTGCCTTTCCCGCTGCTCAGTGCTTGGGATTTATGACTGCGGGCACTGTATTGCCTGATTGTGTGTGCATTTGTGCTTTCGTGCTTTCTTTGATTGTGTATAATGGCAATTTTGATGGACATGAATAGTTTAAAGGCGTTCTAGACGGCTGTAAATACGCTTTTCTTCTATGGTAGCCTTGGAGGTAACTTTGTTTCCATTTTCAATTATTCTTAAATTTGAGTTTGGTTT
>NJDD01002720.1:269409-281003 GCA_002245505.1 Calephelis nemesis
ATTACCATCTTTGGTGTCTCTAGGCGGCGTGAATTTCTTACCATCAGGAAATCCGTCTGCTTGTTTGCCTTCCTATAACATAAAAAAATCCTTTGACAAGTACAGTCCTCACTAACTTATCATCGAACCGAAATATGACACGACCGTCAAAAACTCCCAACATTTTTGCCACCCAGTAATAGTCATTGTGTTGTTCTTAGAAATAGATGTTCACTTCTACAGCAGGCATCACTGGACTGGATTAGTAGTCTTAGGGTGACAATGCGTCATTGGTGTCTATGGATGACCTGAATTTTCTACCATCAGGTTTGCTTTTGTGTTTTCGAATTCTATTAAGTATTCTCAGCATGAGGTTGAACGATCTTCCTATTCTATTCCCTCTGTAATCGGTAAATCATTCAGAATAGGTAAAGACTATTAAGCTACTGAACATAGTCAAGAACAATGTAAATTATGTTAGCTAATAACAGGGGCGGATTTCGCAAGAGGGCGGAAGTTTTTAGGAGGCGTTTTTTTTTTGTTGCCAGTAAGTCATGCAGTATTGTAGCTCTATTAGGTATACTGATTTCATACAACTCTGTTGTTGATAGTGTATTGTCATCAACAACAGAACTTTAAATAGACTTAAAAAAATTAAAAGACTACAAATAACAGCATGTTCATATTAACAGATAAGCCACCTTGGGACATCGAGATAGAGCTTAAGATTTTTAATTACCACCTCAGTATGTAGATTTCCATAACGCCGTTTTGAAGGCACGTTTACCTCGCAAAACGCCATTACCAATAACCATAATTGAATTGCTTCTATAGAAAAGTCAGCTGTGTCATTGCTACTAAATGTTTGTAAATTAAAAAAAATCATATTGAAAGTTAAATCCCAAAAAAGTAATGTTAAATTAACTAAAAAGTATTTAAAGTGGGCGTTCAATAATGGATATTTTTTAAAAGTGATCTTTTAACAAAAAATTGTAGTAAAAATCCAAAAATCTTGTTATTTCTTGAGTTTGAGACCGCTTGAATTAGAGGGCGAGCTTAGTGAGGACGGCAAATTTCGAATAGATTACTGACGGCAGATACGTAAATCCGCCCCTGGTTAATAACAGTACCCGTATGTGCAGACGCATCACGTTTTCACGATCGCAAGAACTATGACTGACTTACTCATGCTCATCTCATGTTATGGGAAGCTGGTGAGTCATTAACGTAGACAGGTTGATTTGGGGTCATTAGTCATATGGGAAACATTAATTGCAACGCTTACAGTCTTCCCATTTGTATGTTTGTGCCACAGAAATAGTAATTATTAGACAGAGTAGTATTAACAGACAGAGGTTCCCCATGTTGATTAGGAACTCCTGTGTAGAGTAGACTATCTGCATTCCGGGCAGGAAGCTTGTAAGAGATAAGCAAAGGTTAAATAGATCTTTACCAACAAGACTACCAGTGGTAATGGTTCTGCGATTCCTCCGGTAGGGATCCATCGCATTATCTATTCACGTCACCATAATGATATTGTCATATCCTGATCCGGAGGGATGGGTAGCCGGTAGACTTACATTATTGGTCTAACACCTTGGCCACAAGATACCGAGGCTCCTACATCATCATTGCTGTCTATATAGGCTGCGGCTGTCTCTTACCAGATAGACAAGGCTCCAACATTTCTCCATGATTTATGCCTATTAGTTATAGGTAATATTAGTGCTTATCACTCCTGTGCTCTGTTCTATAAGAGGTAAAAGAGCTGGTAAATTGTGTAATGCTTAATGGTGCCTAGCATTAACATTTTCAGTGTCTGAAAGCGACGGCTGTCTTCTATCAGGAGAGCAACCTTCACCATATTATGATATATAAAAAACTAACACCTATAGCAACAAACATCTAAAACCATACAAATTTCTGCTGTCGGATACCAAACGAACCCGAACGTACGATAACCCTTCCACAAACGGTACCTACCATAATAAGTAATTTGATATAAGCAAAGTAAAACTGTAAAAAAAAACATCTAAATAAGAAAGTATCTTCACGCTCATATCCCCGAAGATGTAGGCAAAGGCACAACCAGGCACTCACGACTAGCCCCACAACGTGATAGGTGGCAAGCCTATCGCCAACCGGGCACGTATCTAATCCCGACCAACATTTTTTTATTAGAAAATTGGAAAAACCCAATTTTTTTGTTGCCCGACCCGGGATTCAAACCCGGGACCTCAGGCAGTCAAGACCACAGAGGTGTACAAAAAACGTGTTTTCCTCGAATTCTCTGGGATTTTATTTTATTTATCTTTGTATAAGAAGTTGGTGGTAATAGGACCAACATGCACTTTACATTACATAACATAAAAAATTAAAATTTTATTAATATTATCTTAATATCGATTAACGTACATAAAATATAGTAGTGAAACATATTATAACCTCCTCTTTCCCAAGTCGGTTACAACTTACAACGTCATCAAAGTAATTTCAAAAGCGTCTTATGAATGTTGGTCATAATAAGGCCTTTTCTAACAATATTCGGACACTATTGTGCACCAGATGTTCGTTGTGATTATCATGCCAGATGTATTTTTCATTGTTTCTGACATACCTTTAATAAAGAAAACAAATGTCAGTTCGAGTAAAAACATGTGTTTTGACTTAAGTTGACATTGTTAAAGATAAAAATCCGAATTCAAATGCTATTTTGCTTGTAAACGGAATTTATCTTAATAGTAATAATGTAATTGCTTTATTCATGTCATAACTTGAAAACTTGACCAGTTATGCTAACTTTAGGATTTATATTTTCGATATGTAGGTTTTTTAAGTGACAAGTCATGGCACAAGCACAGGTAAGAGGCAAAAGTTATATACAGCTATTGGTATTACGCTATTGGGTAGTCGGATATTAGGCTAATTGTGCAATTCATCCGGCTATCCTTACCTTTAAGTGCATGCTTTAAGTGCAGTAAAATTGCAAAACTGACAAAAATTGTAAAAATTTCGTTAGATTGCTGCCTAATGTCGCATCGCTATTTGATAAATTTTTTTTGTAAGGTAATGATTTCAAAATCAAAACTCTATTCAGTTTATCAAAACCCTAGGTATTAATATTTTTGAGTTATACGTCACAAGTTTTTGTTGATAGTTAACTACTAACTCAATCATTTTTGATTATAGTCAACGTAAAGTTATGCACTATCACTAACTAGTGTAAAATAAATTCGCTTTCCGCTGTCTGTCCCTATGTGTGCTTAGATCTTTAAACTAAGCAACGGATTTTGATGAAGTTTTTTTAATAGATAGAGTGATTTAAGAGGAAGGTTTATATGTATAATAACATACAAGTTTGTCCGCTCTTGGGAATCTGGGAAAGACTGCTAGTTTAGTATGACTCAGTTACCTCCTGGTAATCATGAACTATTTTCATAAAAAGAAAACCTTTAAAATCCTGTGGCTATTGACTGAGTAACCGCCTAATAAAATATAAAGTCGAATTGAAATTTAAAAAAAAAATCCGTTTATTTTTTGGAGTCAGTTATAAATTAGAAAAACAACACTGTTTTTTTTAATGAAAACTGGTAATGCGAGGTGCTAAAGTTTGGCAGTCCGGCTTTTTTTTAGAGTAAGTACATATTGCTCTTTGAAACACGAATAGACAGCTTTTCAGTAAGGTTCAGTAACTTCACCTTACTATCTTTGTAAGGTCAGTTCGTATTTTTTTTACGGAATCCCGTTTAGAAATTTCGAAACAAAATGGAGCCCTATACTAATCCACACATATTCCGTACGGAAAAAGGAAATTCGTAACAAAATTCCGAAAGTATGTCGCGGGCCTAAGTTTCTAGTATAAATTCTCTCCTATCTACTGATCGGATTACGAAAATAGCAAGTTTTTTAAATATTGAAAGATGAGCAAGCATACGGTTCTCATAATGATAAATACACAAACGAGCGTAAAAGTTGTTAAGTCGCATTGCCAACCTTTTTTTTATGTTATAGAAAGGCAAACAAGCAAACGGAATTCCTGATGGTAACAAATTCACGCCGCCTAGAGACACCAAAGGTGGTAATGGTGTGTTGCCAACCTGAGGTCGGGATGTTAGGGAGCAAAAGTAAGTTTACCGGCTACCTTACCCTCCAAACCGGAATAGGTAAAGTGGTGGCACCAATCTGGGCTAGTCGCTGCGAAACTCCACCACCTAGTCAGATGTCACGGTGTTAGTAATGGTAAGCCTATGCTCGCCTTTTACGAGCTGCCTGGCAAGGAAGGCAGATGGTCTAAAAACCCGGACCAACACCCTAGTCAACCTAATTGAACTTTTTGCTTAAGTTTATTAGGTACCTTGCTCTCCAAATTAGAAGAGGACAGAGGCGAGTATTGACCCCATAGTAAGTACTTTTGTAATGGCGGCAGAATTTTTACCATCAGGCAATCTTTATTGATCCGGTGTGTGGTGTAAATATTCACACATTTCAATATTATAAATCTTTATAAAAGCTTCATAAATATGACTAATATGGGCAAGATTTGTATATTATAAGATTCGTATACATAATTTCCTATTTATAAACCATAAGATTATAATAATTAGGTATTAACAGCCGTGAATTTTTATGTCTAAGCTTTTTATTTGTTTATTGTAAAATATTTGAGTATTAGGTGTATCTGGTATTTGTTTCTAATGAAGTTTTGAGTATTTAAATACAACTGGGAATTATTTTATTATGTATATGATTATGTATATCATCATTATTCTAGCAGAAATCCCGATTGTTTCTCACGCTTCTTTGCACTGTACCTCTCTTTTCGACTCTTCTTATTCTTTTCGCACGTTTTGCAACATTTTTAACACCGACGGAAAACGAGGGGTGTTATAAGATAAACGTGTCTCTGTGTGTGCGTTTAAAATTTTTTCAATAAATGACACACTTAAATGTATGTATGTTACATTAATAAATTTTCAATACGCATAGTATTGGAGGTTTCTTAAAAATGTTTTATTTTAACACTATCTCTTTTATAAGATATCATTGTCTCTATGGCCTAGTGGTTGTGGGTTGGCTTTCGCACATGAGGTTCCAGGTTCGATTTCCAGATCGTACAACTCAAAATGTGTTTTTTTATTTTATTTTGTAATATAAACAAAGTTGCTGGAGATCGAAATGGTCCCCGATTGGTATTAGGTTTGCCCAGATGGTCACATATAATTAAAGATAATTTATTTTTATTAAATGTCGTGTAACAAAATGGCAGAAAGACATTATTAAAATCTAAATTCCGATTTTGTCAATAGAACATTTTTACATATAGACTCATACATACATATCTTCACGCCAAGTCCCTTACGGGGTAGGCAGAGAGTACGGGGTAAGTCGAGTGCCAGACATCACGATCCTGACAAACCTGTCTTGCTACCTTCACATTCATTACCCTTTTCATACAAACACGCCGGTTTCGGAGACTCTTGACACCACCCTCGGATAATATCCGATTGATCTGATCGTGAAATGTCAGCCTTGGTCTCCCCGGGTACCTACATCCACATATAGACTCCCTTACTGAATAGATAGACATCACTAATAACAAAAAAACACTATCTATATTCCAAATCTAATTTGAAATTCTTGCGTTTCACAAATATTTTTACAATTCGAAATTTAAAAACCAACTTTCTTATTATAAGATTTAATAAATAATGTTTAGAATATTCTAATTTATTATTTTCGAATAAAACACGTGTTTAGATCATATTTATAGCCCATTACTACGAACGAAACATGTGTTTTGTGGCATCTTAAATTCGCCACCGCTTATTTATTTGCAACTAGTTGATTCAGTACATACCTAAGTAGTTTCTTTTTTTTATACAAGAGGAGGCAAACGAGCAAGTGGGTAACCTGATGGAAAGTGATCACCGCCACCCACGGACATCCGCAGCACCAGGAGTATCACAGATGCGTTGCCGTCCTTTAATAAGGAATGGGTACGTTGTTTCTTGAAGGTCCCTAAGTCATAATTGTTTAATTTTAGGTTAGAATATTAAATCAAATACCTCGTATGGACCTCGTTATCTTAGAAAAATATAGCGAAGATACATTTTTCTGCAAAACCTGTATACTTATGACGTATTTTTAAACGCATGTATGTTTGTTTACCATTTAACACGTAAATAGCTGAAATAATTTGGTTAAAAGTTTAAAAGCTCTTTCAATTTAGTTTAACCCTTATTATAGTAAAAAATATTTCTCCTGTGTAGAGTAGACTATCTGCCTTTCTACCAGGCAGCTGGAAAGAGGTGAGAAAATAATAAATAAGTGATTAACAACAAGAATAATAGTGATAGTTTGCGCTGCTGCAACTACTTTAGGAAATAATGTACCACCTTACCTATTCTTAATACTAAAATGACAGTGTCATGTTTCGGTTCAGGCAGTAAGGTAAGCATACCGGCCATCTTGCACAATGACCTAACAACTAGGCCAAAAGACAGCGTCGCACCTACAACATCTATGGTGTCATAAGCCACAGTCATCTCTTACCATAAGAAGAGCCGTGTGCTTGTTCGTTGTCTTACTATGTATTACTACTTATGATAAAATAAACATTTATGAATTATTTTTGAGCTTACTTCACTAGAAACGTTTAACTATCCAAATGTTTATACGCTTCTTTAATTTTTTATGCAATATCACTTATTATTTTTACTTAACCTTATTTGATCCCACCATAGTTTTGAAATATATATATGTATCAAAAAAGCTTTCATATTAGAGAGTAATAAAGTAAAATCGATTTTGTAACCGAGCATCATCAGACAGATAGGAAGTCTTCTCAACACTTGTCAAAGAAAAAAAAATTATTTAAGAATTTGGCTTATTGCACCACTTAACACTTACCATCCCATTAATATTATTAATAAGAAATTTCATTTATTTGTCTGTCTGTTTGTTTATTTGTTCCCTCTTCACGTTCTAACCCCTGGACCGATGTGAACGAAAATTGAAGTGGGGTAGTTTAGGAGCCGGAGAGTAACATAGGATACTTTTTAACCGAGTTAAAAAAGGTGGACGTTATCAATTCGTCTGTACAGTCTTTTTGTATGTTACGCGATAATTTGAAGATCCCTGGACTGATTTCGAAAATTGTTTTTTTATTTGAAAGTGTATACTTTAGAGGTAATCCCATGTAATCATAATCTCGATGTTTTTTTAAGCAATATTCTCAAATGCTATAATTGTTTTCAAATGACATCGTTTGGAGTTGGTGCAGGAGACATGTAACGAAAATTAGCTTGATGTTGAGTCGGAACATAATAAAAAAACTTTGTCTCCTTCAACTATCTTTAATTTTCATGTACTCCACACCAAGAGTGACTGCTCATGCCACTCTACCCCTGGAAGATTCCGTTCTTTTAATGTGAAAGTACCATTGTTGGTAATTTTGGGCTGAATAATTTTTTAGCAACATTCAAAGCTGGAAATTTTGTTCATACAATTTCTAAAAGCGAGTTTACGAAGATATCCCCGCAGGGTTAGTTCTGCCTAACTGCACAACCAGAGCACCTACGACTAGCCGAAGACACTAAGTCCCACAATATGATAGGTGGCAATCCTGTAGCCATCCTAGCACTTATCCAATCCCGGGAAAGTGGCAACGCTACTTTGAGTAGAAAATTGAAACTTCACATTTTTCATTTTTCTTTATTGCCCGGCCCGGAGATCGCACCTAGGAATTCAAGAAGTCATGTCCGATGCCGGATGGCTAGACCACAGAGACGATGTATATTTCTAAAGTTTCCAAAAAATCTTTTGTTAGAAGTTTCTATGACTTGGGATACATTTTAATTTCACGGGATTTGGCGAAGTGCAGATAAAACTATAAGTAAACGTATTCCTACTATTTATCTGAAGTGCAATTAGAAAAGAGAAAGTGTATGCTCTGTTTTGACGGGCGAAATTGCTAAACTGATTTTAATATTTAAAAAAATAGCTATAACTTTGTAAAACGACGTAGGCTTAGTAAAGGCGTAGTAAAGTATAAATCTGTTACAAACCAAAAATTGGCCGAACTAATTTTCATAAAATAAAAATTCTGTTAATCTAACGACGAATGTCCACAGTGTTTTAGTGTTTTTTACCCAAACCTGAGCTTGAAGCTTCGAGCCATGGGAATGTTACGAGGCATTAAGATAATCAGGCTCATTTTGTCCTCCATTTAATTAAATTTGATTATTATCAGTGTAAAACTATCCACAGGTACGAGAACGATAACAATATTTAGTATTTTACGAGCCAGTTTTCCCATGGTACCATTGAATATAAACCAAACATCTCCATCTATTATAAATTGTTTTTTTTATATTATATGATAGACAAGCACACGGTCTGTGGTTACATACAAAGGCATACATTCACGCTAAACCGTTGTGGGTTGGGCAGAATGAGTACTCTCCTCCCGCAAGGGTCCGAGCCTTGTCGTGGCGAGGGGGCTGAGTAACTGGGGTCGAACTGGGGCCCCGGTGAAACCAATTCGGACCTCTCTGTCCAAAAAAGAACATGAGGTATGGTAGCGGCGTGCAAGCCTGCGGAGGAGGAGGGCTGACTTTCCATCTAGCCCGTCCGGTCAAGATGGGGTTCCGGCAGGTATGGGGATGCTTGTCGCCACTGGAACCCCAAAGTGGTGGACGCTGGTTCTCTATGTAATACTTCTGACGGAATGCGGCCCCTGGTGAGAGTGGCTGCCCGATGAGGATCAGCAGATGTTTGCGAAAGTATTCCCGAAGCCTTAGTATCTGGCAAAGGGGTGGACACCGTGGGGTTGTAGTCGGTAAGAGTCCGACATAACCCTTCACTTCCCCCGAAAGTGGCGGGTGTCCATGAGGATTTCTCCACGACAACTGACTGAGATTGAGTACTAATTAAGTGGAATAATCCAGTTACCATTATCAGGTGATGGGGTCGTCGCGCTCTAACGATAAACGAAGTATAAGTAGCTCATTAAATGTTGAAGGCATGGTTAAACTGACAAGGTTCTTTCACTTGAGCATGCGATCTAGAGAATGCTGAATCGTGTGGAAACTATAATAATTGGAAACCAAAATGTAGGGTAGGTGCTAATTTAGTGGTTATAACTTTTTCTTCTTTATGTAACTGCATTCATATTTAATTTTTCAACTGAATTTCAAAACGAAGAGGGTTTTTAAATGTCGTGCGCTTTCTTATTAGAGACGTCAGTTAACGAGCACACGGCTCTCCAGGTGGTAAGGAATAACCATAGATGTTACGGATGCGTCGCTGTCTTGATGCTGTGTGTGATACCCTACCCGCCAGTCTGGAATATGATAGTCATACATTATCAGCCGGAGGACTCCACTGCTTGACATAGGCCTCTCCCAAAGAGCGCCACGAGTCACGTTCACCAGCCGCTTGTATCCAGCGACTCCGTGTGTCTTTGGCTATATCATTAGTCCTCCGGGAGGAAGTTCGTCCAACACTACGTCCTCCGGTGCGGGATCACCACTCGAGAACCTTCCTTCTCCAAAGGTCGGCTGCCATAATGACAGAGCCACAGAAGGTTCGGACAAAGTGCATTTAAAATATGTTTTTATATTTACAAAAATAGCTATGGATCATATTTTCATACATTTTAAAGGAAACGAAAGGCGATTTTTAATTAAATATGTATAGTTTTGTTGGTAGGTTATAACAATTTAGTTGAACAAAAATAGCAATAAGAAGGAATTCACTGTTCAATAGGTCGTCGGCGACATTCCGAAGCATCCGGCTGCGCGACCTTTGAGGCCGGTCGTTGGGGCCACTCCTGCGCAGCTCCCGTGTCTGCCCTTACAAACACGCGATTAAGTAACTCTGAAGTCTAACTGCTATGGAAACTTTTGTCATTTATATCTATTACACTATATATCAACATAAAAAAGAAAAAAAGTGATTGGAAATATACGAATTCTGCTGAAATTTGGTATTCGGTTGGTTATTTAGGTGTATTATACGAGTTATTTAGGTGTAATTTCGGTCATTTTTAAATCACATCGTCTTATCCAGTATAATAAATCAGAAAGTCTGTCTGCTTTTTTTACGACTAAACCGCTGAACCGTTATAATCTATGTATTAATACGTGATGCCAAAACTTTGGACCCCTTTTTGCGAAAATTGTGTCGACTCAGGAGCGTACAGTTTGGCACACTTAAAGTTTATTTGTAGAAGTGCAGAACGCTAATATTTTTCAATAATAATGCTTATTAAGTACGTTAAATCAATAAATAAAACATTAACCACACTGCATTTGACACACACAAACAAATGTATTGATGATAACGATAAAAGATCACAGGTGGCGCCTGGCGTCTTGAGAAATGAAGATGGCGTTCTTATCAACAAGATATTAAACTTTGTTACGGTCGAATTTTGACCAACGGGCGACCATTAGTAAAATTTAATATGTCTATACCTAGGTAGGTAGGTATTTATTTGTATGTTATTCGAAGGCCAGCAAGCAGAAGTATTTCTTGATAGTCAAAAATTCACACTACTTAGAGGTGCCAAAGATGACAATGGTGCGTTGCCAATCTGAGGCCGGGATGTTAGACCTCGTGCAAAAAATGAGTTTTTTGGCTATCTTATCCTCCGAAACGGAACACGTCAATGGCAAGCAATGACGTTATGGGGACAGGAATAGGTAACAATCCGGGCGAGTCGGTGCGAAACTCTACCACCTAAGTCGGGTAAAGACCCGAGTTCATAATAAGCTACTTTTTTTCAGTTAAGATACAGGATATATTGTCCACTATGTATATGTCAAGCAGTTATCGTCTTATTGATAAACATAAAAAAGTACTCCAAGGTTCAACTGTGTAGTATATTTTGTTACAGTGTGATCCCGACTATAATGTCAACCTAACTTAACCCTTATTTTAATATTTCGTTATTCATAAAGTTAAAGGGTATTTGAAACCATTTGGAAACCATTTGGAAAAGAGGATAAATGTTGAATTAAGAAAATGCTATGAATTTTCATTGGAGAAGAAATAGGTAATGGTAGTTAAAATAGTTCAAAACTTTGACAACGATTTTCAAAATTAAATCTAATAAATAAGACAAAAATGCTGTTAAAGTTAATGTGGCATATCAATTATATTGTAATTAATCAAACATTTTACAGTTTTAATATATTTCTAAAATATAGTAAAACTTTAAGTATACAATAGATACAGATAGACGCCTAAGGCTGCTTTGTTAAGACAAATGCAAAATTTTGCACATATACTACTTTTCAGCCATGCTTGTTATAAAACATTTTTATTAAGGTTATTTATGTTTTTGCGTCAGGCATTAGTTCTTTGTAAAGAAAAAGGATATGTTTACTATTTAAAAAAAATGCATTTAACATACATACATATTTACATATCTTCACGACAAATCCTTAAGGGGCCATATATGCTCAGCTCAGCTCAGCCATATATGCTCAGCTCAGCTCTATGTCAGCAGTTTACTGTTTTTTTCATACAAAGCAATCATGGATCTTGGTGACAAAAATACACAAGATTAACATGAATATGCTTTACTCGACTAGTGTTTCCAAAACACG
>NJDD01002720.1:282104-304026 GCA_002245505.1 Calephelis nemesis
TTTATATATAGACCATCTGCCTTTCTGCCACACAGCTCGTAAAAGGCGTCTTACCGTCACTAGCACCGTGACATCATACTAAGTGCTAGAGTTTCGCTGCGACTCGCCCGGATTGGTAACACCGCCCTACTTATTCCTGCCCTCATGACGTCCAATGCTTGCCGTTGAAGTGTTTGGTGGGTAAGGCAGCCGGTAAATATACTTTTGCTCGAGGCCTAACATCCCGGCCTCAGCTTGGCAACGCCCCCTTACCACCCTGGGTGTCTCTAGNNGGAAATCCGTCCGCTTGTTTGCCTTCCATTATCATAAAAAAAAGCATTAATATTCTTTCGCTGACTGTACCGCCAGCCTAAACTTGCTGCAGGCTATCGGTCGTTCATTTAGAATTATTTACCGTAATTAGAAAATAAAACAAATTATGATGCAATCCACATCATCTACAGCAGATGCTTGATCTGCTTTCAAATGTAGATAAGATTATCTATATATGAAAACAAAGTCAGGTTTTTTACATCACTTATAACTCGAGAACTGCTGGACTGATTTCAACGATATTTGCTTTATAACCGATTGCAAAAAAACAGAGTAGTTTAAAGCTAAAGCTACGTCATGGCAAAACACGCGGTAATTGTAAAATAATTACTAATTATCGCCTCTGTGGTCTAGCGGTTCAGTTGTTGGACTTGACTGCATGAGGTCCTGGATTCGAATCCCGGGTTGGGTAACAAAAAGAAAATTGGGTTTTTCCAATTTTCTAATTAAAAAAATGTTGCTCGGGATTGGATGTGTGCCCGGTTGGCGATAGGCTTGCCACCTATCGCATTGTTGGACTTAGTGTCTTCGGCTAATCCTGGGTGCCCTGGTTGTGCCTCTGCCTACGACTGGGGGGATACTTGATGGGTACTCGATTTTCCCATCACTTCTGAACCCATTTTAAAAATTGGATATACGGAATAAAAGCAATCATTACGTAATTCAATATTATATGAGCAATCGATTGTTATACCGTTTGTTAATTTTGTACGAGTATATATAATCCCTGTGCCAGACTTGTTTTTTTCTTCAAAACATAACCGATTTTTGTCGAGAAAGTAGCGGTATTAGATTAAACTATTACGATGTATTTTATAATTGAAAGATAGACTAGCTGATGGATTCCGTATTGGTAACGAATGCAATTTACATATAGACACCAAAAGTGATCATGGTGTGTTGCCAAAAATAAGAGTCTTGCGTAAATAAATTTACCTTCTGCCCTAACACTAAAAGGAAACAGAACAAACATTAATAGAAACAAATGGCTACCGATGTTACGACATCAAAAATAAAAATGGTGGTAGCACTAAACAGGTCGATTCGCGCATAACTAGTAGAAAATACATAATTATGACAATTAAGATAAGCACTGAAATCCAAGAAAAAATGGGATTGAAAAAAGTATTGGTGTTAAAATGAGAAAGGGAATGCTCCGCTGGTTCGGTCCTGTAGAAAGAATGACAAACAGATGTAAGATTGACAAAGCAGATATACAATGCGAATGTGGATGGATGTAGGTACCCGGGGAGACCAAGGCGGACATTCCACAATCAAATCGCTCATATATCATCCGATGGTGGTTTCCAGAGTCTCCAAAACCGGCTCTCACGATTAAGTAATCGATACTCTCTGCCAACCCTAAAAGGGACTTGGCGAGAAGATATGTAAGTATGTGTGTTGAGATTAATAAAACTCAGACCAGTTAAAATTAAATGCTTCTTATTTAATGCTATTTATTGGTTTCTAATACATAAAATATTATTTATAGATTGGCTTCAGTCATAAAGTTTCTATAATAAAAAACAGACACAAAATCAAATGAACACATAATATTAATAAAATGTCTTATAATATATTATTTTTATAAGTAAACAAAATCAAGCTACAGCAAACACGCTTATGGCTATAAACATCCGCCGTATTAATTATCATAATCACACGAGATCCGTAAATAATTATACAAGTATTATGAAAATCCTGATTAATTTTAGTCAAATTTATGCAGCTTTTACAAAGATTTATGGCATGAAGCTGTGAATATTAACACTAACGGATCAAAACGATTTTAAATACTGATTTATTAAATTTGCCATCGAAGAACCAAATGGCAATTTCTAGGTTTTTGCATTTTGGATTCAGCAATTAATTGCGGTAACAAAGTTTATGCGTTTCGCTTGTTAAGTGAATGCTTCGTTATTACATGAGATTTGAATCAAATTAAAGGCATCGGGACGTGACGACCCCATCGCCTCATTCTGTAATAAATATAATAAATAAATAATAATAAATATTCCTGGACAAGTTACACAAATTGAATCTAACCCCAAAGTAAGCAAATTCTATGCTTGTGTTATGGGTGTTAGTCAACGATACTAATACTTAAATAGATACCAGATTAATTTTAGGTAATACCCAGACCAGGATATGCAGACATCTAAAATATGTTCATGACTCAAATGTCTGCCCACGTCGGGAATCGAACCCGAGCCTCACGATTGGTTGGTGTAGTCAGGCGTGTACGGTAGCCACTCGACCAACGAGGCTGTCGAGGCTGTTTATATGTCGCAGCATCTTGATCGAATTGATACCACCGCTTTACCAATAGCCGCCGCCAAAATGACAGACCAAAAAAATATGCTTGCTATTGTCGTGTTTCGTACTGGAGGGTAGGGTAGTCGGTATATGTATTATAATGTACATGAGATCCCTGCCCTGAGATAGCTACGCACCGGTACCATCTATGACCACTAATAGCGACGGTTGTCTTTTACTGTTAGAAGAATACTCTGTTCGCTATCGCATATTATAAAAGCAACAGATATATATCCAAAGATGAAAATATCGTATTGTAAAATGAAAGCCGGGATTTTAAGCCTCTTGTACAAGAAAATAATCGGGTATACCCTACCTACGAAAATAGATGAGGCTGTATATAAAATAATAAAGTACTGATTCGGGTAGGTACGTTGTCACAGAACTCTTTGATCATCCTGCCTTTCGAAACGATATAAAGTATGTTCACGCCTGTATCCCTTAAGAGGTAGGCATAGGTATAACCAGGGCACCGACGATTAGCCAAAGTTATCTAATGCCACAATGTGATATTATGTGGCAAAGCTATCACCAACCGGACACTAATTTAATCTAAGTCAAAGTCGTAAAAAAGAAAAAAGTATCACGCAAGTGATAGGCAGAATCACAATCAGGGCACCCACGACTAGCCGAAGATACTAAGTCCCACAAAGTCAAAGTCGTTTTTTTAAAAAACTGAAAAATGTATTTTTAGTTGTGTTACCCGGGAATTGAATCCAAGATCTCATGTAGTCACCGCCAATATTAGACCACTAGACTACAGAGCTTCGTAAAAGTTAAGATTATGGTTTCTATACAGGCAAGTCACCACAGGTCTCATTTACTGAAGTCACGGTGCTAGTGGCAAAGAAACTTTCATTTTTAAAGTACTATTCGCCTAACTAAAATCGAATTGCCGCGATTGAGGCTCGGGTTCAATTCCCGACGGGGCAATCATTTGTGTGTTCAACATTTAGATGTCTGCATTTCCGGGTCCCAAACCCGGTTTATTAAATTTTTTCTGGTATCTATTTAAGTATATCTTTGTGATAGTATTATTGACTAACACCCATAACACAAGCATATAATTTGCTTACTTTGGGGTTAGATTCAATTTGTCTAAGTTGTTCTGGGATATGTATTTATTTAAAGTACTATGGTACAAAAGCAGTTGGTAAATATGCATATATGATACAAAGCAGGGACTAAAGTGTCTTTACGCCCATTTCCTCGAAGTGGCAGGCAGAGGCACAACCAGGGCATCCACGATTAGCCAAAGGCAGGTAATACCAAAATGTGATATATGGCAAAGCTATCACCAACCGGACACTAATCCAATCTAAGTCAAAGTCGTTTTTTTTTTAAAACTGGAAAATGTATATTCAGTTGCCCAATCCGGAATTCGAACCCAATACCTTATGTAGTCACCACCGACATCTGACCACTACACTACAGACCTTCGTAAAAGATGATAGTTCTTAAAGAGGCAAGTCAGCACACGACTTTATCATCTACTGAAGTCACGGTGCTAGTGACAAAGAAACTTTTATTTTTAAAATATTATGGTGCAAAAGCAGTTGATTTTTTTTCGAAATGGCTAATATGTTGCTAACCGCGAGGTTTTTACATTTTGACCGGTGTACAAAAACGGTTAGTCAGTATACATATGATACAAAGCATGGACTTAATGGGTTGGGTATTCCAAAGTTTGACCAAAAAAGGGTTCGTGGTTTACTTATGAAAACCTTTTTCAATTCTAACATTGAAGTGCTAAACTGTTCCGTTTAACCATCTGTCGAGGGCCTAGGACCATCTGTAGATTGGTAAAGAAGGCCGGGCCAGACAATAGCCTCGGAGATTTATTACTTTTTAACATCTGGTGTTACCTGGACCCTTTGATGTTATAATATTGTAATATTTTTCTAGTAATTGGACTAGCTGGCGAACAGCTCTTTTATTTTAGTAAATCCTACTGTTTTTTTGATAAGCTTTGAAATTGTGATTTGCAAAAATATAATATGATATCCGTCACTACATGATGTAAAACGAAGTCGCTTTCCGCTGTCTATCCATATGTTTGCTTAGATCTTTAAAACTACGAATCAGATTTTAATGTGTTTTTCTTATTAGCCTCTGAGCTTAGCCTAGCGGTCCGTCGTCGGACTTGACTTGACTTGAGGTCCTGGGTTCGATCCCCGGGTCGGACAACAAAAAAGAATTACAAAATGTAATTTCAATTTTCGAATAAAATAACGTTGCCTGGGATTTTATATGTGCCCGGTTGGCGATGGACTTGCCACCTATCACATTGTGGGACTTAGTGTGTTCGGCTAGTCGTGAATGCAGTGGTTGTGCCCCTGCCTCTTCGAGGATATAGGTGTAAAAATACTAACTTTTTTCACTTAGTATAAAGTGACCAAATAACTAAAAGGACCAAAAAGTAGAGAAACATTTGAACATACTGGTCATCTTACATATACATATCTACGCTGCAGGTTAGATAGAGTACGGATTGCCAAGGAAACGAAGTTCGCCGAATCAGCTAGCATGGAATATAAAAATAAATTACCAGATAAATAGCTAAATGACATAATAAAGGGAGGATTTAACGTCGGCTTTTTGACCCTAGGACCGGCTTAGATAACCCTTAATTAACCAAGAGTACTTAAGATAATTCCATTGAGATAACTAACTGCCTATTATTGGCCTTAATATGTCAGTAAATTATGCACATGCTGTATAAATACTATTAATAATGATATAACAACAGGGTGTTGTATTTTACAGTATAGATATAAAAAGAGGGTTATGATGATAAGATGATGATGGCCTCGTTTGTCGAGGAGTTAACTGATACGCCAGTAGCCGTCTACGAGGCCCGGGTTCGATTTCCGACATTGACAAGCATATGTGTGGTGAATAATCATCACGCCTTTTTTTTATATACATTATCATATTTTTAGGTCTGGGTTATTCATTGCCGCGTTCCGATCCGGTGGTAGTTTAAAAAAAATTTCGACGCGCACTTGTATGGTTCAAGTGAATAAAGATTTTTAGAATTCTGATTGAGTTTACTTTTGTTTATAAGTATTATTGATTGATAAAATATGCTTATTTTGCGGTGAGGTTACGTATTTGTGTAATTTATCTACATATATTTATTTAAAAAGGCTCAGTTTGCAAAACATGCGTTAATATCATAAGTATCTAGGTAACATAGGCACGTGGTGTATGTATGTCGTTCTGTCGATTCATAGCTTTTGAACGGAAGGAACAATTTTGATGCGGATTTTGTGTTTAAAAACTGATGCGATGGAGATGGTTAATAGGTTAATAATATTAAAAATAATAAAACAAAGAAGTTATGTCTGGGGTTTTTGAAAATGTTCAATTTTAGGATTACTATGTCTTTAAAGGAAATTGCTTATTTATTGCATCTTTTGCAGTTGACTAAAGTTAGTATAAACTCTATCTCTGTTTTATATTAATAAACATGTTCTAACGTATGAGTAAATCAAAGTTCATATTAAAGTCTGTATCACATTGTAACAAATACTATAATACCAGGCTGAATCTTGGAGTACTTTACTTCATATTTATTAATAAGACGGTGTAACTTTCGGTAAGTGTTTTTAGGTTCCAAAAACTACATATTAAGCATTAAAATTGATAAAAGATGAGACGCTATACGAATTTTTATTGCTCACCTTCATATACAAGCAACATAGTAATAAATGAATAATATAAATACTTAAAACTTCCACTAGAGTGATTAATGAGCAATAAGTGTCTTTATAATTAAATACTACATCGGATAAGGAGATTAAAACATTTTTACCCGTCCATAGTAGTTAACGACCCCAACCCATGCTGTGCGTACGAGAAAAATGCGAAAATGACCGCCTCGGTAACGCAAAAAGATGGTGAAAAATAGCTTCGTATTAGCTAAACATCATTTATTAGAACACCGATCTATAACAAATGGATAGCTAGTTTTCTAAAAATTAAAAATGTTTTTTTTATATTTTTTTGTCTCAAGGTGCTCGTCGTTGTCAGATGACAACGAGGTTTACCTACAAAAATATACAGGTCTTCGTCCCATATCCTCGAAGAGGTAGGCAGAGGAACAACCAGGACACCTATGATTATCCGAAGACACTAAGTCCCACAATGTGATAGGTGGCAAGTTATTAGCTATAACCTAAACAAGCTTATCGCCAACCAGCACACATCCAATCCCGAGCAACATTTTTTTAAATAGGAAATTGGAAAATCCACATTCTCTTTTTCTTGCCCAACCCGGGAATCGCACCAGGAATTCAATTGAAGATGTGATGATGTGAATTGACCCAAGAAGTCAAGTCGAACACCTGGACCGCTAGACCATAGAGGCGATACATTTAATATATTCGACTATGTTCACGCTCGTACTATACTTAGTAGTCGGAATATGCAAGAATCGCATATGTGGTCTAGTTGTCTCAAGACTAGACTTTCGAAATAATAAAATTTGTGAATACCAAACACAAGACAAATTATCACAAATCGCGGTGATGGGGACATAATTAACCCTTCACGAGCTGCCTGGTAGACAAAAGGCCGTGTATTTTTTACGACAAAATTAAAAAATTTCAACAACACCCTAGGTACAAACCAACATACAATCTCGATCACGAAAACTGCCGCATCGACATTGGTCTATCCACTCAAAAGTTTTGATTGCAAATTTATAAAGAATCCTCTTTCCGCCAGGAACTAAAACACACACACACACATATAGATATAGGGTTTTTTTGACATATCAAATTTTACTTATACACATTTTAATAATCACGCGGGTTTTTTTAGACATGTCAAAATTTACATATATTTTAATAATAACACATCTTATTTATAATGGTTATCTACCATAAACACAGATCAGTGAATAAGAATAATGATCACAAAAACTAACACACCTACTGCAAATTCATCGGCCAACCAACTGTACGGCGCATATTCATCACAAACCAGATGCTGTTCAAAAAATTAAGCTTAATTAAAAAAAAGACAACAGCTTAATGACACGTGCCCGTTTTGCATATGCTGACAACTAAAGTGTACGGGTTTTTTGAAGTGTACGGGTTATAATAGGTCGAAACGACCACGACACTTTTATGTCATCGCGCTTCAGACTTCGATAAGCTTAAACTAAACGATTTTCATACGTTCGACAGGTTTATGTGCGAGTTTCAAAAATTGATGACAATACTAACTTCATGTTTTAGAGAAACTTAACATAAAAAAAACTAAAATCAGTTGTTAAAATGAAGTGTACGTGTTTTTGTAGTGCACGGGTTATGATTATTGAAAGCTTTTTTATCTGACAAAGTAGCGAACATGCACACAGCTCTTTTGATGTATAGTAACAATCGGGGCTTGCAGATACCATAGATGTTACACTGCCTTACAGCACGGGTATTAGGTCTTTTTTTATTTCACACAGGTGTCCAATAACCGGAAACACTATTTTGATATCACCCACCAGATTTCAATTAGCTTGAAATAAACGAATTTTATATCTTCTCTATATTCAATCATTTACTTTACTTAATATTTTTTTATGCGCATAACGAGACTTTATTATTTTATTTTTAACTATTTATTATGATGTGTTTTTATGTTATTATTGTTCCATATTTGTTTACCACACATTTTTTAACACATTCCACATTTTTTAAGAAGAATTTTTTTTATTATCTACAAGCTCCAGATTTTCACAAATCATGGTCTTAAAATAAAATAAAGCCAATTCAATTCAATTTCAATTTTATATAATTACTCGTATTAAACTATAGACTAAGCAACATCGTTTAAATAACAAAAACCAAAAAGATGCACCAGTTTCTGTCGAATATACAACGTTGTAAACCGATTGCATCGCGACACATGACGCCTTGATGGTTTTTAATTAAAAAACGAAAAAAGATGACCAAACAGATATCACCTGCTGATGGAAAGGTGTAGATTGAACCCTAAATTCCTACCCTCTACCTCAACTCGTTTAAATTTCTTTAATTATTTAGATAAGACAAGGTAAAGACGAGAAAGGTATTTTCTAGTTATCCCGTGGCTTTGGCGAGAGTAATTCTACTAAGATGATATTGGTGTAACTTTTTTATTGCAAGATAGCGAACAAGCAAGTGGCTTACTCTTTGATATGTGACTACAGTTACCTATAGTTACCATAGACGTTACTGACGCGATTTTATATGTTTGAAGGAATCTCAGGCTGCAAATGAAAAAAAACTTTCCTACGATATCATGGAACACGCTAAAAGCGAGCACTGATGATGGAAGAAACAGCTAAGCTATGGTACAAGAACGGGTGAGATGCTAGACAACATTCTACTCTGCTACGACTGGCTGTGCTACTGGCACTAAGTTTCTAGTTTACTATAAGCGTCAGTGTTCGCTATTGTCGTGTTCCGTACATTAAGGTTGAGTAGTCGACACTCGCACACGATAAATTGGCCAAAACGTAACGTACCAGTAACATTTGTGATGTCCATCAGACAATAATTGTCTCTATGTCAAGGAGAGTCACCGTTTGTTTTACTATCTTGTGTGTTATAAAACGTTATTTTATGATGTTGAAAGGCAAGCAAACTAGACAGATTTCCTGATGGTGAGAATTTTTCCCGCCTAAGAACACCAAAAGTGTTCATGGACAAACCTTAATCCAAACTAAATCAAACCTGAGGCCGGGATGTTAGGCCTCGTGCAAAAGTAAGTTTACCAGATCCCCTTTCCTCTCATCCAAAACACGTCAACGGCAAGCACCGACGTTATGACGGCAGGAATAGGTAAGGTGGTAGTAAGCCCAGATGTGTCCCTCTTTTAGATAAAAATATATCTGTCCGTTTGTTTAACTCCAATCACAGTGATAGTTAGCCAAATGATCGAATCGTAAACGATACATGTTTACATTACCCCATGCCCCACATTAGAGTGTGTTTTATTACCCCATTTTATTGTTTCTCCAGTATTACCCCATTTTATTTGCTTCTCTGGTGTTCCCCATTTTATTTGTATGTACACGAGAGCTATTTGAAAAAAGGATAGCATGTAGAACGTTTTCATACTGATACGTGGTATTTACAAAGTACATTCAATAATATGTCTTGCTGCCTTTGTTGAAGTGAAAACATATTAAGCGATGTTGCGCACTTTTTTTGAAAACTTCTAAACTCGCGTCAGGACACGTGATCGTGAAAATTCGTAAGACGGCTCAGGGCGCTTGCGCGAATGTTTGTGTTGTCATGTTTGTGTACGATAGCGCAATAAATGAATATTGTATTCTACCACATAAATGATAGTACCTTCATACTGATAATTAAAGCAATTAGTGCAATATTGTTCCCTAACCATTCCAAAATATCAAATATTCACAACGTTTATATTCAAGTTTTCACTTATGCTGGCTCTCCTGGAGTGCAAACCGTTTTTTCTTAACCGAATTCACAAAAAGGAAGATGTTATCAATATGACTGTAGGGTTTTTGGTGGTAATAACGCGATTACTCAGCCTACCGTATTTGACGGTTCTTTTCAGAAAGATTCGCAGCAGTCGGAGGTGGTCTCTTATTATTTTTTAATGATAGTGCTTTTCATCAAGTATGTAACTCAAAACTTGGTTCTAAAATACTAACTTTCTGAGGTGTCCAAATAACTGACCAAGTATCTTGCTATCCTTGCTGCTATGATGATACTCTTATGTTCCGGTCTGGATGAGGTAGTTTGTAGAATGAAATAGGCCCTAAATCCGGTCCTAGAGTAGCATTTGTAACATCTGTGGTACATGCCCTGTTAGTCTCTTAACAACAGAAGAGATGTATTGTCTTTTACATAAAAAAAACTGTACGGAAGACCTGGCAGCATGGCCTAAAAGTACCCTTAGCTGGCCCAGAAAGCGGCAAATTAATTAATAATAGTAATAATTTAATAAAAACTGTCACCTCGTTTTGACTCGTCTATGGTAAATACGGCTGGTCAGTAGAACATAAAAAACGTAATGAACCTTTTTCATAGCAGATGCATGTCATATTCTCAAGAGCCCGACAAGGTGTGGTACAGGATTTGGCGACAGGTAAAATGTGTGGGAATATTAAACTGTATCAATGAATCGGATATAGGAAAAAGCCTTCTGATACCGTTAACTGTAAATGGGATCTTAGAGCATGGCTTGTTATAGAGCGCGTGCTATATGGTTATGATTGAAAATTTGTGGCTGGACACTAACTTTATTGGATTACATACATTCAGCACTACGTTTCGATTACTTATCTAGATGTTAAATATAAAGCTACACAGAGGATGCTACTGTGTTAAAAATTATATGAATTCGAAACAGAGTAAGACCGCTATATTTTTATTCATAAATAGATGTCTTGGAAGGTACATGTTTAGTGCTGCCAATTTTCAATTGCACCAGCTGAAGAGGCACAACTAAACTAAACAGTGATACCAAGAAATCATTAGAATATAAATATGTTATTCATTTAGTAGCTAAATTTCACAACTAAAAACAAATGCTAACTAGTTGAACTATCTATCACAAAGGTAAATTCCCTTGGTTCAGGTGGACATAAAATTTGTAGTGTTTTGGTATTTCATCCTGTTTTTTTTTTGGCATATATGCACTAACTAACATATATATATATGCCATATATGGCACTGGAAATGGTGTAGTGAGTTGTATAAAATTTTGTGGTAGTAAAATTATTAAATCAATAAATTTGTACCTATCCGCTGTCTACATTTTCTATTGTAACACATTTCGTTTATGCTCATAGGAGTTTTTTTTGCATGTGCGAGGTCTACACCATGTTTTTCTAAAGATGGGATATAAACATGCACATTTCCGTTTATATCAGCGGTTAATAAAAAAATACTTAAACCTGATATGATAAGATGCTGATTCACCTTATCAAATATTGGTGAGTTTGATTTATTTAATCAAGACCTTAAATAATTAAAAAAATAAATTGTTTTTTTATTAATTTGTGTCTCGCAGCATTCGCGACGAAGTTTTTTTGAGAGATGACCGTGGTCTATCCACTTTCCATACCATTATACTTAATAGTATAAATACAATCTTATATCTGTCAGTTTGTTGTGATGTTGCGGTCGCTGACCGCATTTGTAACAGTATTTTTTTTTATGTTATAGGAAGGCAAACAAGCAGACGGATTCCCTGATGGTAAGAAATTCACGCCGCCTAGAGACACCAAAGATGGTAATGGTGCGTTGCCACCCTGAGGTCAACATGTTAGGCCTCGAACAAAAGTAAGTTTATCGGCTACCTTACCCTCCGAACCGGAACACGTCATGGCGTTATGGTGGCAGGAATAGGTAAGGCAGTGTTACCAATCCTCGCGAGTCGCTGCGAAACTCTACCACCTAGTCAGATGTCACGGTGTTAGTGATGATAAGCCTATGCTCGCCTTTTACGAGCTGCCTGGCAAGAAAGGCAGATGGTCTATTCTGCAAAGGAGCCCGGACCAAAATGGGAAATCCGAGAAAGAGTAGGATTGAAAGAAAGTGTTGGTGTTTAAATGAGAAAGGGCACGCTCCGCTGGTTCGGACATGTAGAAAGAATGACTGATGAAAGATTGACCACGCTGATATACAATGCGAATGTGGATGGATGTAGATATGATGTAGATGGAGACACAATCAAATCGCTTGGTTGTTAGCCGAAGGTGGTGTCAAGAGTCTCCGAAACCGACGTGTTTGTATGAAAAGGGTAATTAATGTAGAGGAAGCAAGGCTAGTCTGCCAGGACCATGAGGTTTGGCAGTCGATAATCTCTGCTATCCCCGTAAGGGACTTGGCGTGAATCATAAGTTCGTTTACAGTAACCAATTCAATGATAAAAATTGTAACATAATTAAAACTGCTTTCTTAATCAGCCGGTATATAATGAAATTCCTTGCAGCGCTCATTATTTTCTTTTCATTTCAAATTGATTTTATATTTATTAGTCATTCTTAATTAGTTTAATATTTTAATATTAACATATTCATCACAAACTAATTTCACAGTAAAACTAACTGTAGTTTTGAAACACGTTGTATGTCATTTTTATTATTTTATTATAATATCTATATAAACATATGAACGTAAGATTACAAGGCCGAATTTTTTGTCGTTTTATTTCTAATTTTAGACATAAGCAATCTGCAAACAATATTAGTTTCAGCTGCTTGTCAAAAACTTGAAAAATTAAACAGCTAAAAATTGTAACACTGGCAAAAAAACAAAACGCATACAACACTAATCAGAGAATGCCGATTTTTATGAACGGATGTACGACATCCTTACGGAAATTGGCACCTTTTTATGCCTACAAACTTCCAAAAATATCACATTTAAAAAAAGGTTCTTAACACAAGGGTTTAAAAGCGATTTTATAAAAACGAACCGTTTTTTCCTTTTTTTTAAATTAGGCGAGTTAAAGTCAAAATGAAAGAAGCAAAAACGTAAGAGTGATTTTTTAAATTTTGTAGGTCAAGTTTTTACTATCAATTTATTATGCAGATGCATCTGAGGATGCCTCAAAGATGGCAGATGTATTGAGAAGATGGATGGTTTTTTAAAAAATAACGCCAAGGTGATCTGTGAGAATAGTTTTTTCTAATGTGTCGTTCTTACAGTCTGGTTTTTGAATATTTTGTTGTGTAAGAAATAGACATTGGCCTATAACACCAAAGATTTTAATGATGTATTGTTAACCTTAACCTGAGATTGATACCTAAGACCTTTGCGTATGAAACGACTAGACAAATTGTATAAAAAAATGTACTACGATAAACGAGTCAAATTTAAAAATTAACTTAGAATTGGTGGGGCTATGTGACAACCCCATCCCCATCTAGTAGTTTAATTGGAGTGTTCGACTTTTCAGATTCGTGTTAGTCATACATTGATGTGTGTCATTAAGTCACACATTGATGTGTGTCATTAAGTCACACATTGATGTCTGTCAGTCAGTCTTTCATTAATGTCAGTCAATTAAAACTAGGAGTTCTGTGCGGTAAATTTGGTCCCTACCAGTCTTTAATTAATTCAGTTGTATCGCCTCAACATCAGTGTCCGCCATTATCATGAGGTTGGGCGAGCTGATAGGCTTGCATACGTGGCCAAGTTCCCTGTCATAGGATAACGACCATCAACATGATTGGAGTTTATAGTCTATACTCTGTATAGCAACGTTACCCTACCTTCAGAAGAGTCGACTTCTGGCTATTATTACAAAAGAATAATAAGATTTCTCTTGTGTTGGTCCGGATTTTTTGTGTAGAATAGACTACCGGCTTTCCTGCCAGATCTCTTAAGCCTGTTTGTTCGCTGTAACATAGGAAAAAAGAAGTAGGAGCAAAGAGCAAAGCAAGTCACATTTGTATGTTAGTTTAAAATCACAAAGTGCCTCAATAATGTCTCATTATAATACTGAAATTTAATAATTTCATTAAACCTGATAAAACCTATGAGTGTTGTAGTCAAAAACCATCTCAATCAAGTCACCTTTCAAACAAAAAATTTAAATCAAAATCGGTCCATTCATTCCAAAGTTATGAAATCAGACGCACACAGACATGTCAAACTTATAACAGTTAATTTTTCAGTCGGTGGTTAAAATTCTTATGCCAACATGATTGTTTGCATGTGTCGAATATTTCAAGACAATTCTTTCTAGAAATGACCAATGGCTTAGTTACATCTGCTCACTTCTACCTGGATGTCTTAAAGTGCATATGCCTTCCTCAAGAAAAAAATCTCATAATGATACAAAACTTACTAAAACATCTGCTACATGGTCCGTAGAGCGTATAACACGATATCAGATCCTCAAACGAATATCAACTTTAAACACATACAATAAAGTTTAAATTGATATAAATAAAATTACAATCACTTTGCAAAGTCTTCGTGTTTCTTCGGATGTATTCGGGTTTATTCGGGCGCGTGTTGCAATACGCGTGGAAGATAGCTACGAAATTATTTTCGTACCGGTATTTTATGTCACTTTTAGAACAGTGTTAATTGGTACATTCGAATTTCAAGTTTAAGGTCAACATTCGATTTTAATGTTAATGTATTTATTGTAGGGATACGTATGTTATAGTTTTTATTATTTATCTTTATTCGTTTTTCGGCACAGAATACAGATTATAGGGTTTAGGCGTCCAAATCATACTCTTTTTTTTATATACAAGAGGAGGCTAACGAGCAAGTGGGTCACCTGATGGAAAGTAATCACTGCCACCCACGGACATCCAAAACACCAGGAGTATCACAGATGGGTTGATACTCATTCCTTAAAGGTCGTTTAAGGAATGAGTACCTACACTCTTTTCTTGATAGTCCCTAAGTCATAATTGTTTGTGAATACCGCCCTCGGTCAATGATTCCACAAAGGTGTTGTGCGAGATAAAAAAACGTCTTCGGAATCCCACTGTTGTACATCGCCACGCATCAAGATGATGGGCATGATATTTTAAACTCTGTCTCGAAGTCCGGAGGTGGAAATCAGCGGCTGGAATTATTAGCTAAATTTAGAACGTAAACTGAAAAGTATATCAAATCTATATTAAGCAAATTCAAATGTTAGGTAGGTACCTAACATGTAACATGTAAATATAGGTATGAATTGAGAAGAGGTATCTAGCTGCAATTAAACCTAAAATTAAAAAACCCTTAAAAAAACTAATGTAGCTAAGAACCAGTTCGATAACGACAGCATTCAAACAATGTCCGCATCGAAAGGGCTTAGGAGTTATAATGCCACAGACAGAATAACACACACACAGAACAAAATTGTAACCTCTCTATTCTTATCAGGGATTAAACATACACATACATACATACATACATATCTTCACGCCAAGTCCCTTACGGGGTAGGCAGAGAGTATCGAGTGCCAGACCTCACGATCCTGACAAACCTGTCTTGCTTCCTTCACATTCATTACCCTTTTCATACAAACACGCCGGTTTCGGAGACTCTTGACACCACCCTCGGATAATATCCGATTGATTTGATATAAACATATTTTAAATTAATTACAAACTCCACATACCCAATCTTTTAATAACAATAATATAGATGACAATGATTAAGTAGAAAATTAGTAAGTAGGTAGAGATACTGTATTTGAAAAACTGAGTAATACATTAAAAAACAAACTAATGAAAATGATCGTAGTGTTTGCGTACCTAATACCTAATATCTAGATTTTTTTTATGTTATAGGGAGACAACAAGCAGACGGATTTCCTAATGGTAAGAAATGCCGTCGCCTATAGATACCAAATATTGTACCTAATAGTGCGTTGTCAACCTGAGGATAGGATGGTCAGCCTCCTGCGTAAGTAAGTAAACCGGCTACCCTACCCTCCAACCGAAACACGACAATAACGAGCATTGTCATTTCGCGGAAGGAATAGGTAAGGCGGTGGTGCCTGTATGTCCGGGCGAGTCGTTGCAGGACTCTACCACCTAAAATTGAACTATGCTCAATTTTCTAAAGAACTTCCTCGAGAAGGACATACTAGGCTACTTTTTATATCGATATCTCATCAGGTTAAACAATAACGGTGTGTATGTCAGTTTCTATCCATCATATGAATACTTAACTCATAAATGATTGCACAGATTTGGATCCTTTTAATTATCCAGACATTAGCACAAACTATCTTGTGTCATCCACAATTCCATACTATTCGATTTCATTAATAATAAAAATAACTACGTTAATAAAAACCGACTTTAAAGCTAAAAAGTAAATAATAATAATAATATGTACTAATTATATACTACCCATTATTTATATGTGCTATTTAATTATAGGTTTGAAGTCGGTGGCAAGCCTTAAAGTAATAGTTGTATTACTATAAGTAGCACATATTAATAATAGGTAGTATATAATTAATGTTAAATTTCATTATTTGTTACATTTTTGTTTTGAGGTCGGTTTTTATTAACGCTTTTTTTAATACTTTTTAGTTTATTGCTGATATGATTTAATTTAATAAAAATAAACATTGTAACAGCTGAAAGTAGATAAAAAAAATGCTCATAATATAAAAAACTAATGGGCCTATCTGAATCCAATTTTTATGGGACCAATTCGAACCTATTCCGCATAATACAAAAAAATACGTAAATCTGTTCAGAAACCTCGAAGAAATCAAAAGTACATAAAAAATATACCGGCCGAATTGAGAAACTCCTTGATTTTTTTAACTCGGTTAAAAATCACATTTTTTGAAGTCGATAAATCACATACTGCAAGAATTTCACATTTTAGATAACTTATGGTGTCAAACACCACAAGTGTAAGCTGTGTAAGCATTAAATGTCGGTAAAAGGTACATTAAATCTTTAAATATCTTTACAGAACATTCATGTATTCAGGAACAGTCAGGTGTTGTGATTGAAAAAAAACATGTCACATTTTAAACTTTATTGCATATAAGTTAGGATTGGTTTTATGCTGCAGTTAAGAATTACCTGGCACTTACACCGTTTTGAATAATGTGGTCCAGGCATCTGTCTTCCAGAATTCGCGAAATATCCTAAAAAACATTTGCACATCTGTTACTAATAACATTTGGTACGTGCCTTGGAAAAAATGCTATGCATCAAACATATTGCGCTTCGTTAAGTATAAAAAAGGCAAGGTTTCTGTACAGCAGCTATTACAAATTGTCTTGCTGGTACACACATACATATCTTCACGCCAAGTCAACCCACAGAACAGGCAGACTGTAATAACCCATTTAACCTACGCCTCTTAAGAGTTGCCAGGTAGCGAGGAAGATGTCCATTCCACATAAAGGACCCGGGTCAGTAAGTAGAGATGCACATTATTTAACTCTACATTTTAATAAGGTATTCATATTTAAAAATTAAAGGAAGATATTTCAAAAGACAATAAGCAAGCGGCTTTCCTGATGGTAAAAGATATATAAACAACATAGATGTTGTAGGTGCTTCGCTGTCCTGTGGCCGGGGTGGTATACCGATTGTGCTAGTCTACTGCCTATCCTATCCTCTGGACCAGAATATAACATTGTCATTCTGGCGGCAGGAGTAGGTAAGGTAAAGTAAATCCTTTTCCGGGCAAGTTGGTCCACAGAATTCTACCACGTGGTCTTTGTGATGACCCGTTTCGCCTTTGCCTGCCTCTTACGAGCTGTCAGACAGAACGGCATATTATGACCTATGTACACATAGAGGACTTGGACCACCACGGGTTAAACAAATAAGCAAATCTTTCGGAGATTTCTTAAGCAATTATTATAACTAGTGGTCGCCCGTTAGTCGAAATTCGACCATAATAAATTTCAATATCTTGTTGATAAGAACGCCATCTTCATTTCTCAAGACCAACTGCTTTGTTTCCAAACTTTTTAGTGTGCCATCTGTGATCTTTTATTGTTATCATCAATATATTCGTTTATGTGTGTCAAAAGCATGGTAGTGTGGGTAATGTTTTATTTATTGATTTAATGTACTTTATAAGCATTATTACTGAAAAATATTAGCGTTCTGCACTTCTCCTACACATAAACTATAAGTCTGCCAAATTTAATGCTCCTGCGTCCACGCAATTTTCGTAAAAAGGGGCCAAAGTTTTGGCGTCACGTATTAATATATAGATAATATTATTCGTCAAGTTCTATGTTTCTTACTACCTGTTTTTCTTAGCTTCGCGAGATATCTATTCCAAGGAAATCCATTAGGATTTTGATATTAAAGAAGATTTCTTTTGCAAGTTTTATTTCTTGACTAAAATTCAATAAAATTGGTTCAATGGTTTAACATGAAAACGGAACTTATATATAGATATACAATAATATTATTGAGAATGACAAAGAAGTTCAGATTGACCTTAAAACTATGCTGAATAACAACAACATTGCCAAACTTATAAATAATCATAATACCTAGTTGGAATACTATTGTTTTTAACATACATACCAACATACTTTGGAGTTTATAAGATAAGAAGGAGAATAAGCAAACGTCTCTCGCAGTAGTAAGACATACCAGAAGACTGGCAGAGGTTGAAAGTGGTAGGTATCTATATGTTTATTAATACGTGAAGCAAAAACTTTGGACCTCTTTTAACGAAAATTGCACTGACGGAGGACTATGAAATTTGGGACACTTATAGTTTATGTGTGGGAGAAGTGCAGAACGCCAATATTTTTTAATAATAATGCTTACAAAATACATTAAATAAATAAATTATACATTACCCACACTACCATGCATTTGACACACACAAACATGTATGATAACGATAAAATATCACAGATGTCGCACCTTACAGTTTTGAAACAAAGTGGTTGGTCTTGAGAAATGAAGATGGCGTCCTTACTAATAAGATATGAAAATTTTTTATGGTCGTATTTCGACCAACGGGCGACCACTAGTTTATAAAATTACTTAACCTAGAAATTATACAAAAACAGTATTACTACTAATATTATATATGATAACATTAGTAGGGGTACTGTTATTTTTTATTATGTCTAAGCGTAAGTGACGTAAGCTGAGAACAGTACGTAATAAATATCCGCAATTGGGTAGCCCGTTATACTTTTATTTACTTTTTAAATTATACAGTTTTAATATAAATTATACATTTGTAATACAGTTACTTATTGCAAAATGGTGGGAATATAAGCATTATGTAACTTTTAAAGCTGTTTGTATACTATTATGTTTTAATACAGCAAACAGGTGGCTTTTTGATAATAAGAGTATAGTCTCTTACAATAAAAAAGCCACCTGTAATTAACTCTTGAACCTCGATTCATGCTTTATGGGAAATTGGATTTGACTATGTCATTTAAGGGTACTCTTGAACACAATACTGATGAATTATTAATAAAAAAAGTATCTTCACTCCCCTATCCCCGAAGTGGTTGACAGAGGTACAACCAGGGCACCCACGACTGGCCGAAGACACTAAGTCTCGCAATGTGATAGGCAGCAATTCTATCGCCAAAAGAGCACACATCCAATTCCGAGCAAAGTTTTTTCTAGAAAATTGGAAAAAAACAATTTTTCATTTTGTTGCTCGACCCGGGATTCGAACCCGTGACCTAATGTAGTCAAGTCCAACAACTGAACCGCTAGACCACAGAGACGATATTAGATATTTAATTTGCATTTAGTTAATACTAATCAATAAATTATTTTATCGGTTTAGTTGAATTTATTTGTAACTAAATGGTAATAATCCGCTAGTATTGTATTCAAACCTACAAATGATATTTACAATTTCTATTTCCAATTCGCATGATATCGAGATGCCAGTGTAACCCTACTGTTCGCTTTTTCGTTCGTTTTTTCGTAAAGACCATTGAAGTTATATGTGCAAGTTGGTACTTACTTTTCAACATAGAGTATGAAAAAGGGGGCACAGATGTTATGGCGGTAGGAATTGGTAATGCGGTAATACTAATACAATCTGTACAATACAATAATAATTTAATTGTAAGAAGTTTGAAGTGATAACGGATTATACATTTCCTCGGTGTTCGTCCGGGCTCCTTAGCAAAAAATAGACCATCTGCCTTCCTGTCAGGCAGCTCGTAAATGGCGAGCATAGGCTTACCGTCACTAACACCGTGACATCTGACTAAGTGGTAGAGTTTCGCAGCAACTCGCCCGGATTGATACCACCGCCTTAACTATTCCTTCCGCCATAGCGTCAGATTCGGAGGATAAAGAGTTACTTTTGGTCGAGGCCTAACATCCAGGCTTCAGGTTGGCAACGCACCATGACAAACTTTGGTGTCTCTCGGTGGCGTTGCTTTCTTACTATCAGGAAATCCGTCTGCTTGTTTGCCTTCCAACATCCATATTCCATAAAAAAAAACATACTAACCTTTCGTACCTCGTTTCGAATGCTTGTACATACATGTATATAATATATTAGTCGAGATTTGTAAGGGAATGCCTATCCTATATATAGTAATTTTACTACAACCTTCGTAAAATTCTCTAACCTACACCTTCGTACCACGTTTCGAATGTTTATACATACATATATATAGTAGAGCTTCATAAGAGAGAACCTATCCTATATGTAGTAATTTTACGACAAACCTTCCACCTTCGTAAAATTCTATAAGATTAAGCGCAACCCCCTGTCCCCAAATCCCAAGTGATATTTAAAATACATGTTTAGTTTAGATGCTATAGGTGTTGTAAGTGTGTGTCTTGTGGCCTAGATATTACGCCAATAGCAAGTCTGCCCGCTACCCTACCCGGCGAACCAGAATATGACATTCTTTATGTCATTATGGCGGCAGGAATAGGTATAGCAATGGATTATTACCCGGACAAAATGCTACGCAGCCCTCCAACAGTGGATCTTGTTGGTAATGACTAACTTAACCTTTGAACCTAACAAGCTGCCTGGCAGGAAGGCAGATGGTCTATTCTACATAGGAAAAGCTGACCACCACAGGATTGAGTTTAATCCCTTATTAAAAAAATATTTCATATTGCCAAAATCCCCCTCTAGGGGGTGATCCATTAAAAGTGAAATTTGACTGGGGTCTGAATACCCTTTCCTTACCACAGGTAATTAATGCTACTAGCCACTTTTTTAGGCTGTACGGCTTTTTAATGAAAGTAAAACTTTATTATAGGTCAATGGTTCGCGCAGCCTTGGCGATGGAGGCTACAGGTTTGATGACTTAAATCTCGTCTGTTTTTTTATTGTTTTACGATGGCGACCAGTTTCTTTCCCACACTATATTTAATTTGAATATTATATCATTTATGTTGACAATCGTAGGCACAAAAACTTTTATGGCGAAAATAGACATGTCCTAGGATTTATTGCAATTTTAGTAGTCGTTAGTATATAGTCGTTTCAAAAAAAGGAGGAAGTTATATATTCGACTCCTGTTTTTTAGTGTCGATTTGGTAATTGATTTCTTCGACAATTCTAAATCTGTATAAAAAAAGCTTGGAAAAAGCGCACTTCCGTGATGGTCCCGTTTTCACTAAATTTGGATCTAGTGTTAGAATCTCAGGTAAATCGAAGAAAAAACTAAATTTATAGATATTGCTTATTGAAAACGACGTCGGCTTTTTGCACTTTTAGATTAAATTTAATCATAATTTGATCGTAGGACTACAGAACACATAAAAATCGTTCCATCCATTACAAGTTCTACATACATACATACATACATACATACATACATATCTTCACGCCAAGTCCCTTACGGGGTAGGCAGA
>NJDD01002722.1:58677-73262 GCA_002245505.1 Calephelis nemesis
TTTCCATAGGTACTTAGTTTAATTTTAAGTTGGCAAGGATGAGTAAGGCCTAAATCGGCCTGTGGAACTTAAAACAATCTCTGCTACTCCGTCGACTAACCATATGTCTTCTGCATATTGTTAAAATTAAGTTAGTTTTTAACAATAAATAAATAAATGAAAAAATGTTGTAGCATGTTTTTATTTATAAGGACAGACTTGAATTGTAGATATTTCTATTTTAAAATGTATCAAATTAGCCCAAACATGATAGAATGAGAATTTTAGAAGTTCCTATAACCACATTCCGGTTCCGTTATGTAATCAGCCTCATGTCTTATAATAAATATCCCGGACAAAATACAGAAATGACTTACCCCAAAGCAAATTATATCCTTGTGTGAACGGGTAATAGTCAACGATACTAATTCATAAAAGTACTTTAATAGACTAAAATAAATTTAAGACAGTCAGACCCACAAATGTATATGCTTATCTACATCTAGATGCTCATCACACAAGTGTTTGTCCCGTCGGGAATCAAACCTGAGCTTCGCGGTTGGCCATTGGTGTTAAGCGTGCACACAATCCCCTGGAACAAAGAGGCGTTTAATATTTTTTTATTGTTATGCAATTAAACATGCCTGCAGATTTTCAGCTCAACCGGCTACTGGGAAGTGGATCAAAGTTGATTTGCAAAATTCCATTACAAACATGGAAATAGGTGAAACTAATCAAAATGTTGTGATCAATATACTTAAATACTTTAAGCTGAGGGATGCATTGGGTACGGGTGTTATTGTAGATTGCCGTCCAACAGTATTCTTTACGATGTTCTTCTACAAAAAAATCGGTCCAGTCGGTAAACATGGGGACCATTAATATACCTCTTAATCATAAAAAAGTAGCGCTAACTTTAGGTAGAGCGAGGTAATGAACAACTCTAAATTTGTATTAAGTAGTTGTTATTTTATTTAAGCTTAAGGGTCCATGTATGATAAAATACGTCAGCAGTATAATGTTTTTTTCATACAAAGCAATCATGGATCTTGGTGACAAAAATACACAAGATTAACATGAATATGCTTTATAAGACTAGTGTTTCCAAAACACGATTCATTTAACTTTGCTCGATAGGAAAATCAAAAAGTTAACCCTTTTTTGAAAGCAAAACCTAACTGTCTACTTCAATTATGAAAATATCGACACCAGGTTTAACATAAACATAGATAAATACTATACCTAAAAGATAAGTGTTTCAGTTTTTATATTTTATTTTTTTTTCAAATTACTTTTATAGTGTCAAAAATAGTGATTTGTCGCTTAAGACGTTTACATTAGAGCGCAATATTTCATGGAAAGGGGGAGTGCGGCGATTGGCTCTTCTGGCTGACAAAGTATTTAAAGAGCCTTAAAGGTGATCTAGATGGCTGTAAATACGTCTTCAAGATAACCTCAAAAGAAACTTTTTTCGATCTTCTGACTATTCTTAAATTTGAATTAAATCTGCTCTACAGACGGTTGCAAACTTGTGTTCACAAACGTCTAGAACTGCTATTAAGAAGCATATTAAGCAGCTTCAGCCATATCTGTGGTGTCAAAAGGAGATACGTTGTCTAAATCTCTGTCATTTACACCGGAATGGTAATAATTAGAAATTAGCATAGCAGCAGCAATTAGAACTATCAGATGCTATACCTACCGTAAGTATCCAATGCCTTATGCTCATACGGTACTAGATTACGATATTTAAAAAAAATCTATTTTACAAATTGAGCGCTTTTTAAGAACTAACGTTTCGGTTAATTTACCTTTACTCTTTACATAGTTGTAATTCTGCTACTATTCCAATCCACCATTGGGTAACTAGAGTTAAAATTTATTATTAAGTAAGTAACTCTTCTTCAAACGACACAACCTAAGAGAATATAATCACTACATTTGAGCCACTAGCATCATACCCATATCGCGCCTTTAAAGGTTTAAATTTAAAATAAAAAAAGCACCAGCTTTTTTTGATTTGTTGAATATTTCGCAGCAACTAACCCGCATTGGTACCACCGCCTTACCTATTCCTGCTGCCATAACGTCATGACGTGTTCCGGTTCGGAGGGTAAGGTAGCAGTTAAACTAACTTATGCTCGAGTCCTAATATCCCGGCCTCAGGTTGGCAACGTACCATTACCACCTTTGGTGTCTCTAGACGGCGGAAATTTCTTACCATCAGGAAATCCGTCTCCTTGCTTACCTGCCAAAAAAAAATTGGACACAATTTTTTACAAAGATTTGCCAACTTCAGAAATATGGTAGGTACGTCCTACATTTTATTCCAGTTTCGTTCTAAAAAATATTTTCTACTTATTATTACAATTTCTTCGAGTTTTTGACATTAGCGCTAACATTTGTCATTAGTCAAGTTGTCATCAAGTGATCTTGAAATTAGTCATAAGTCGTCAAAGAAAGTCATGTCAGACTCTTGCGTAAAGCGATTATCTCATTGCTTAAGGTCATTTAATGAGATTTCACGGGAACGAGGAAATACACGATAGGTACACTAATTTCTTCATGATTATTTCATTTGAATACTTTCACTATAAAAAAAAATCAAAATTCCACAACGCTGATGCCACTAAATATAAACACGAAAATAAATAATTACGAAAAAACTTGGACCATATTTTCTCTCACGCAGAAACTGCTGAACGAATTTAGATGAAACTTGACAGAGATATATCTCTAATATAATCTATAGACTAAGAAAGGGTAATTAATGTGAAGGAAGCTAGACAGTTTTGTCAAAATGCGTGATATTCCGAAAGGCGTAAAGATATGTATATATGTATGTATAATTATTGGTCACTATTTAAAAAAAATGTAAACTAGTACACGGGCAAAGCCACGCGTGGAAGCTAGTAAATGATATTAAATGTTAATACCTCAGACCAATAATACTTTAAAATTAGTCTGAGGATAATTTCCGGAGTCCTTACCTTAACCTAATTTTACCTGGTTTTTGCAACTACAGCCTAGTTACGAGACTAGGTTAAAATTGAATAGCATGTTAATTACAGCACTCAAAGCGTTATAAGAGCTGAAATGTTTTAAAAAAGCATCGTTAGCTCTCTTTACATACTATTTGATAATCCTCAACAACTTTGATGCTTCATAATAAAATATTTGTAATGCCTTTTTTATAACGTAGGCACATTATAGGATGGATTTGTTTATTGAACAAAATACATGTTGTTTAAAGACACCAAAGATGCCAATGGCGCGTTTTCTACCTGAGCCTAGGATGTCAAGCTTCTCGTTTAAGTTTAATGGATGATTTAACCGGAACCTGAGTAATAACCTCGGCGTCTTAGATTATAAAGCAAGTTCATTTAGGACCCTAACATTGTCTTTTAATACCTAATTGATTAATTTTTAACCGACTCCACAAAGGAGGTTTGCAAGTTGACTGTATATTTTTTGTGAGTTTGTTACGCGATTACTTGCCCAATACCCAAATGATTTTGATAGTAATTTTTCATAAGGATATATCAGGAATCCGAGGTGGTCCCTTTTTAATTTTATCATAATCGAAATAGTGGTTTATAATTTAACATAAAAAATATGTTGACTACTTCACTTATGATGACGTGCGACCTACCTAATGAGATAGTTGGAGTCATTTGTTGTAGTTTTACTGCGTTTATTACAACCTACACAACGTTATTTGCTAGTCATGAAACAGGACTGACATAGGTATGCTTATTAAAATCGTGTTGTAGTCTTGTTGTAGTATAAAGCTTTAAAAACTTGAGTTACATTCAAAATTAAGTAGTTTTTATTATATTGTTTTAAATGGATTTTGTTTAGAGACATGTCAACTTCATCGTACCTTATCACACTTTTATTCCGCATATTACACTAAAAAAGAATATAGAGACACAAAAATTAAATACTTAATAATAATTATACTATATCTAAATGACACTGGTTAGCTAGCTGACAATTTTTTGCTAATTCGGTGTTTAGAAACGACAAGACCTACACTTTTTTGGTTTAACTTAAATTCTTGCACCAGTGACATTTTTGCTTTTTGCTCTACCCATATTCCATCAGCAAATGTTTATCTTCAACCTTAAAATATCACAATTATTACAATTAGTTGAACCTTTTTTTTTCATTAAGTTTGAAAAAACGTATAGAACGTAGTCTTTTCTTTCTTTCTTTAGGTTTTGTCATTCACGTTAGTAGGTATTTTGCTTTAAGTCAAGTAGTAATTTGCATCAAATTTACCAAAATCGGGATTCAATTATAATTAGTCATAAGTCTTCAATAAGTCATGTCAGGGTCTTGAGTAAAGCGGTGGCCTCATTACTCAAGCTTATGTAGTGAGATTTGGCGGCAACGAGGAAACACACGATACGCTAATTTCTTCATGATTATTTCATTTGTGCATTTTCACTAAACAACAAAATTGTACAAAATGAAACTAAAATTGACTAATTTCACTTAATATAAACACTAAATTCAATAACTATGAAACAACTTCGACCATATTTTCTCTTGATAGCGCCAAAACTCCCAGAACACAGTCTTAGTGCTTGGTACCTTACATAATTTCTATAGACATTAATATTAAACCAAGTAGTTTTTGTTTAATAAGTTTAAAAGCAATACAATTTTTTGTTAGTCTCAGGTGTAAAAAAGCTCTTATTGCATGATCAACATTTCTATTATATGGCTTCACCTGAACGTATTAAAGGGGTGTACTATGTATTACTTACACGACAACAAACATCCACTTCTTCCGTTGGTAATAATGTAAAGGAAGTATAAAAAGCCAATATTTAGACAGAATTGATTATAACAAAAACGAGTGAAAGAATGGCGCTAATAAATGTTAAAGAACAGGATGGGATTTTGAGAACTAGGTTTGTTTTTTAGCATTCTCATGTCACAACAGAAGTACAAAAAATTCAATCTCAGCTTTGTTATGTGATCGATTGAATCGGAAATCGAGTCCGTCTCTGAACACCGCTCCGATTTCGCTTTGAAACGAGATCGGGCATACTTCCGCCGCTCAATCAGAATCTTTTGTTTTGTTTTTGACATCCTTTATGTTCGATATTCAAATTAAAGTTATATACCGTTTATAGTCTGTACCTAGTTGGTATTTAGTAGAGGATTTTATTTTTTTTAGCTGATGCGATATTCTTTTTTAACAAAAGTCAAAATTTTTTTTACAACCGGGCAACAAAAATAAAATATGTTAGAAAATTTTCTAATAAAATACCTAACGCTGTCCGAGATTGGATATGTGCCCGTTTGGCGATAAGGTTGCACCTGTCACGTTGTGGGCCTAGTCATGAGTATCCTTGTTGTGCCTCTGCCTACCTCTTCGGGGATATGGGCGTGAAGATACTGTAGAGGTTACATTACGATGCAAACTCTACTGGCTGTTAAAGAAGTATATTTGAATTTTAAAAAAGATAAAGAACGCAGAATCAAAACGAAAATTACAATTCAATTGATGATTAAGAACGTATCAAATAACATGTAAAAGGAAATAAAAATAATATATATAAAAACATTCTTTTAATAATTAAATAACACGTCCCCGTGCTACAATACCTACTTAATATTAACCAAAAGCTAAATTACAGCCATGTTAAAATAATTGCAAGATCAATAGTCATACCGGTGGAGAGAATAGTAGGCACTTTTCTGGGTTGCTTCTCCTAAAAATGCTATGTACCTACCTTCATTTAAAGATAACGTTATACTTACTTTTTATTGAATCAGGCATTACTTTGCGGAACAGATGTAAAATGTAAAATAAGCCTATATTTTGCTAATTTCAAAGAGCTCGGGAAACAATATACGTTGTCACGTTCTTCAGGTAGGGTTTTTTAAGTAGGGTTGTCACATGTGAAGAACGTGACAATTTATATTGTTTCCCGAGCTCTTTCTTTATTCGTGTTCTTGTCGCAGAGGTAGTCGGTTGGAACGTTAGTTAGGCCTGTCACATTCTGTGTCATTTGGAAGATTATTTGCCACAAACGTTACATTGATTATACGCGGAATTAGCAAAATAAAGGCTTATTTTACAACGTTATACTTACATACGAATACGGTCCTGGTTTCCCTCTTTCTTGTAACGGTTTTTTATTGAAGAATAAAGGCCTACAGCTATTTTTCCAAATAGCTCGTAAGAAGCAGAAATGTCGGTAGAAATAAGAAAAGTAATCGTGGCCTATCGACACAGACGCGTCATTATTCTTAGACCGGAATGTTAGTTCTATTGTCTATTATCTAAATATCAAGTCTATCGGCCATTCTTTCTGATCAACCGAAATATAACACTATGGTAATGGCGGCAGGAATAGGATACCTATCCGGATGAATTGCTCCACATCACTACCACCAGTGATCTTGCAGATAATGACCCATTTAGCCTTTGCTCGCCTGCTATAGACTGAAGCAGATGGTCTTATCTATATAGCGGACCCAGACCAACACCTGGAAGTTATACATAAGTATATTAATATAATTTCCCAAAGTCAGTATTTAAATTTAAGACTTTTTTGGTCCGGTACAATTTTCACATAGGATTTTTGTTTCACGTAGGAACTTGATCTTGGGATGGATTTTCTTTTATTGGCGTAAAGCATCTTTTGTTTCATAACTTAGATTACAAAACAATATTGTATGTATGTAAAACAATATAAATTGTTTTATAATCTAAGTTTCATAAAGCTTTTTTTAAATCCCAACACTTTCGAAAATTATTGACTATCAAAAAACAACAAAACCATGTTTTTAGTTGAGTTTTAGCTAAAGAAAGAGCAGGTATTTTATCAAAAAAAATATTGAAAAGTAAAAAATATAGCAGGATAATAAGAGTTAAAATTTAGTCGTTAAGGTTTGACAAAGAACTAAGGACAATCGTGTCTCTAATGAAGCCAAGCTTATTCTTGAAGTAGGGGTGTTAGTCTTCGCAACCCCTGGCAAGGTGCACTTGCAATCGAAGAGGGATTTAGAACTGTACTGCCAATTCTTAGTGATGCTGCCTATTTGCACACACATTACAGACTTTAATATGATTGTGTCATGTACCTACCTTCCTAATTTTATAACCTTCATTTCTAATAACTAAACTTTTCGCTTTTATTTACTTAAAATAAATATGTCTCAAATAATATCGCCTCGTTGGTAGAGTGGCTAGCGTACACGCCTAACAACATCGACCAACCTCGACGCTGGGTTTCGATTCCCGACGGGGGCAGATTTGTGTGATGAGAATTTAGATGTCTGCATTTCCGGGTCTGGGTGTTTATTAAATTTATTCTGGTATCTATTTAAGTATTTCTATGTATTACAATCGTTGACTAACACCCATAATACAAGAATATAATTTGCTTACTTTGGGATAGATTCAATTTGTGTAACTTGTTCAGATATATTGATACATAAATACATATTTAAAAAACATAGTAAATTACCAAGTCCAGGAACAGAGGCATCTAATTTCATCACACAATTGCTTGCTTCTGTTGAAAAAAGAATAGCGTTGCGATATTTTTGTGGCGTTAATACCTATACTAAATTTTCCATCCCCCAGGCATCCATACTAGTCCTTCCATTGTAAAATTATAAATGCGAAAGTCTGTCTGTTGCACTTTTGCAGCTAAACTGCTGTACTGATCTTGATGAAATTTAATATATATCGACTCTGTGGTCTAGCAGCCCGGAGTCGAACTTGACTTCTTGAAGTCACGGGTTCCATTCCCGGGTCGGGCAATAAAGAAAGGAAAACGTATTATATGTTCAATTTTCTAACAAAAATAATGTTGCCAGGGATTGTATAATATGTGCTCTTGGCGACCGACTCGTCACACGCCACCTATCACATTGTGGGACTAAGTGTCTCCCGTTAATCGGGGGTTGTGCCTCAGCCCACTTCTTTGGGGTTATGAGCGTGAAGATAATTTTTTTAAATATTTACATAGCAATAGATCCGAGTTCAAACAAAAGCTAATTTTTTTAATAAAATAGCTCTCAAATTTATATGAAAATCGTAGCTATCCTACGCTGACGGATTCACAGACAAACAGCTAGTAATATTTTATATTACAAGTAAACTCGAAATTCAAGTACACTTTAATGGTTAACCGCTCAAACAATTCTGATGAAATTACATAACATATGTTTGAAATCGAGTATTTAGTTAAAGATCCGATTTCAAACATAGGCTTTTAAAAAAAAGTCAACTCCCATAAGACTACAATGAAGGCAAAAGTTAAAAAACTAATCTACACAAACGAAGTCGCGGGTTAGTATTTTATATAAAAGTCTGTATATACCAAAATACAGGGTTAGTTGAAAGCAATGTGGGAGAAAACACAATGGTATATATCGGATCTTTATCGGCCCCAATACGTGGAAAGCTCTCTTTCCCTAATGGAAAAGTTAAGTAAAACAATCTCTTTAGGGGTCTACTTTCTACCCTTCGGCGCCATAAAGTCGCCTTTGCGGCTTTAACGAGAACTTGACTAAACAAACCGCACCGGATGTACTATTTAATATGTTTGTTCCTGCGATTTTATGAAGGTTGAAATGGTGAGAGCAAAATGAAACTTTATATTAGGTTTGTATTTCGTTACTTGCGTAAGTAAAAAGTTAATTACGTATTCTGTAAAACAAATAAATTCAATTATTATTAAACTAGCGACCCGCCCCGGCTTTGCACGGGTATAAAATATAGATACATATAAAAATTTCTCTTCAATCATTTTATCTATTAAAAAACTGCATCAAAATCCGTTGCGTAATTTTAAACATTTAAGCATACAAAGGGACAAATGGGCAGAGAAAGTGATTGTGTTTTATACTTTGTAGGTACCTATTTAGTGATTCAACAATTCAATTAAGTTAATTTTAATTTAATTTTTACTGCACTTAACAAATAAGTAATCTACAACCAAAAAATATTTGTTGTCTTACATATCTTCAAATTGCCTATAAAAATCCTTATTTTTTGCAGTCATTTTGAACAAAAATTGTTACGGATATAACTTTTTTTTTTTAATACTTAGATGCTTGACAATGACCTCAGGTGAAAATTTGCCTTGATAGGGATCCATCACCTTACCTATTCTTGCCGCCATTATGACAATGTCATGTTCCAGTCCAGATAATAGATAATAATAGATAACAGACAATTGGCTTAAAATTCTGGTCACAGGACATCGACACCACCTTAATCTGTTGTTTCTGTAGGCTGCGGTTATCTCTTATTTTGCTGGAGACGCGTGCTTGATCACTCAATTTTTCTGCCATAAAAAAGTTTTTATTCAGTTTTATATGTTCACTGCTATGATTGTTTTGTTAACAATAAAGAGTTAAAAGACTAATTACATTGTAATCAGTCCTACTAATATTAATAAATGCGAAAATATGTAAGTATGTATGTATGGATGTTTGTTACTCTTTCACGCTCGAATGGCTGAACGGATTTATCTGAAATTTAAAACACAGATAGATTGTGATCTGGATTAACATAATATAGGCTACTTTTGATACTGATCTCATATCGAGTTCATGTGAAAATGCGTGTGAAGTCGCAGGTAACAGGTAGTCAACAATAAAATAACGAAGTGCAGAGCTTTGTAAAATAGTTTTTAAATATAGGATTAACAGAAAAATCTGACATCGATTGGGCAGTTAATTCTCTGTTACAAATAGTAATAACTGTTTTTCGTAAAACCCACTCATATGCTTCTTTGTAAATGAAATAACAAAGAATAGTAAAACAAGATAACATTTGAAGTAGATATTTTTAGTTGCCCGAAGACAATAATTCTTTCTTCTGTTTACAGAACCTTACAGTAATCCTTTCAACGTTTACACTGGCACGATAATATTTTTACTTTATTTATATTACAGCAATGATTCCGGGCTTATTTATACAAGTTGATAGATAAGCGATACCAAGGCGGCGCTCTTGTCGTGAGAGAAAATAAAATAAATAAAGAGATCCGGCTTAGAAGATGGCTGTGTAACACCAGGGGTAGCTTAGGATTGAACAAACAACTGTGACAAACTAAAATTAGATGGTAAAGTTTATTGTATAACATTATATTCTTTTTTTGTATCTTCCATGCAATAGCTTATATTTTCAAGTAGGCAAGCGTTTAGAAGATAGATAGAGAGTTTAGAACAGAAAGCATTTTTGTCTATCTATCTAGAATAAGCTTATTAAAGGATAGCGCATACATTTGACGGACCGCATCGCCGCGCAAAAATCTGCCTAGATCACTTTCACATATTTTGTCTTTTTATGACATTGGAAGGCAAACAAGCAAACGGATTTCCTGATGGTAAGAAATTCACGCCGGCCAGAGGCACCAAATGTAGTAATGGTGCGTTGCTAACCTGAAGCGGAGATGTTAGGCCTCGAACAAAAGTAAGATGTAAGATATCATTTCTTTCAAGTTATATCACACTGCACACAGTATGGAAATTTTATTAAATTCGGTTTAGTAGAAGGCCGTCGCGGACGAATAACGCGTAATTTTGTGTAAACCAGAGTATGCACGATGTTGAAGACAAGAGTTAGTCAAACATTTTACGTAGAAGAGTATTTACTTCGAAGTAAAATGTGTATCTCACTCACATATAGAGTCGTTCTGAGCCCTTACCATGAATTTACAGCGACAGACTCGTTAGTGTCTTCGTAAATTATTTGTAAGAAAACTTTGAACAGCGTCTCTCCTGGCAACTGAGTGAACAAAATTTCCAGACCAAAAACGCTATAGATATCGAAGCCGAACATAATTGATAGCAACTCATAGTAAGAGTTCAGAGCCTTTACCATTAGTTGGTATAATAGATTACGTTCGGTAAGTTACGTGTCGAAATCCAATATTATAACTTTTGGTCTAAAAATGTGTTTCTCTTATTTACCAACAGAGGCTCTTTTCAAAGTTTTCATCAATATATTAATGCGTGATGTCCAAACTTTGGACCCATTTTTAAGAAAATTGCGCGGACGCAGGAGCATAAAATTTGTTATACTTATAGTTTATGTGTAGAAGAAGTGCACAATGCTCATATTTTTCGATAATAATGCTTATAAAATATATTAAATAAATAAATAAAACATTACCCAAGCTACCATGCATTTGACACAGACAAACAAATATATAGATGATATCGTTATCATCATAAGAGATCATAGATGGCGCACTAAAAAGTTTGGAAACAAAGTAGTTGGTCTTGAGAAATGAAGATGGCGTTCTTATTAACAAGGTATTAAAATTTATCATGGTCGAATTTCTACCAACGGGCAACCACTAGTACAAATAATTAACAGAGAAGGTAGCGAGTATAGTAAACTTACCAAGCCGTAAACTCATGGTAAGGGCTCTGGTAAGTAATTCGTTTTCGATCTTCAATGTCGAACGCAGGCACGTCGTCTAAATTGAGTTGAGTCATTCCCGTGCCATCTCCCCTAAATTGTGATCGGAAATAAAGAAAAAATATAGATATAAAAACACGCAACGTATTTTGCTGTGGCTTGTGAAATCACAAATATATAATATACGAAAAACTTTGTATTTTCCACGATTTCACTAGAATCCAACATCAGAAGAAGTCTTGATGGCTATAGGAACACCACAAAAGACCGCTCTTTTAAAGAATGTCTAAAACTCGATCACAATTGACGGAGAATGACATGCAAACAAGTGTAGAAGTCGAACATATGACCTCAGTTATCTTATCCAAGTGAGGCTATGTAGCTAAACGCGCGCAGCCTTCTCAAAGCCTGTTACCCATGTGAAATAGAACACGTACAAGGTCTACTTCAAAAAGAACGACACTTCTGAGACCAGGAAACAACTTTGCCTTAAATCTCGTTGCCGAGGTTTGAAGTTGCCGCCTCATTTATAGCAGCAGTAACCCTCGGGACATTAAAAAAAACATATGACCTCTTCCTTTGTTCTAAGTTAATTATGACGTTTTTGTCTGGTTGATTGTCATGCGAGAAATAAACAGCCGGACTGCCATTTTGGTGGCAGGTACAGGTAAGGTAGTGTTCTGGGCAAAATGCTGCACAAAAGTCTATCACCAGAGTCATATTGGTACCTAATAATACATGTTACCAGTGAAAAAGCAACCTTTTCACAAGCTGCCTGGCAGGAAGGTAGATGGTCTTTACAACACAGAGGACCCATGGCAACACAAGGTAGTATACTTACGGACATAAGCATAAACTGACCGTAGAGCTTAAATATCTCTTTCGCCAATATTATATTAATATGTTAGTTAAAACTCTACCGCCCAATTAGTATTTAAATTACTTACTGTAATTATAAGCCTTAAAAAGGATGTCAAAAAGAAGTTTCTAGAAACTTCGAGTCGTGTCACATATCAATCCATTCTATTCGTTTATTTAACGATAGTTACTCAACAGAATGTCTCTGATATTCTGTCACCTTTGTATAAGCAAGCTTGTTCTAAGAATGTCGGAAATAGCACTTCCGAGTAACTCGTGGATCTGATCTCTTGTCGCTTGCTTTATGTTTGTTTATTTTCTGTGCGCTTTGATATGATTGCAGGAGCCTCGACTACGGAGTTATCGTGATGAAAGGAGTATTTTACCGTTACACTGTATGCTGTATCTGGTACTCAGATGTATACGTGAGTAGATTGCCATATGCAAATATGGTTGTGAAAACGTTCAAATAAAAATTTTTAGTGTATAAGATAGAGACTGTCTAATTTGTCTAGGTTTTAAAAGTCTCTCTGTGGTCTAGCGGTCCGGCGTCGAAGTTGTCTTCTTGGGGTCCCAGGTCGGGCAACTAAAAGAAAATGTGGATTTCCAATTTCCTAATAAAAAAAAATGTTGCTCGGGGCTGGATATGTAAGTCGTGGGTTCCCTGGTTGTACATCTTAGAAAATACTTACTTATTTATTAATACCTAATAGTAGATGAAATCCTTAACATAAGCAATACACTTCGTTAATAGGCACTAAATATGTTAAGAGTGCATTTAGCATTTAAAACGAAGGTCTTAGCCACTAGCTTACACAAAACCGAGTTCAATTTCAATGATGATGTTGTCTAAGCATACAAAAATTGAGTATTTTCCTCCAGGGAAATTCCTGGGACTTCATTATTAGATTCAGACTTGGTGACAATGGAGCCACCTTGGATGTACGCTCTTTCATAAAAACTTAAAATTGGTTATGAAATGACTAAGAAATCGATTAACATACATAAAAAACATAATCAAGTCGAGCATATTAAAACATCCTCTCTTTTAAGAAACGGATTAAAAATTTAATACTTGTGCCCTAATTCTTGATTTACGTATCCAATCACCTAGAGACACAGAGTACATACCCCAAGAGTTTGGATGGTATTAGTTTGAAAACATTTTCAAAGGAATCGCTCGTTTTTGACTGTTTAATTTTTAATATACATACCTACATATTATTTTGAACGTAAATACTAACAAGGTTTTAATATTTTTTTTTAATAAAACTGTCTCTACGGTTTATGTCGGATTAAGTTATTAATAGAGTTTCTCTCGTCTTCACCCATCTTCTATAAGGAAATAAATCATGCTCACATTGGCAATTAGTAAGTGGAGCTCTGCATTGCCTTTTGAAATAACTGGGCCTTAAGTACCTAATATATGCTCGCTTAATATACTTAGCCAAATATCTACCATGTAAAGGCTGAAAAGGAATAAGTAGGTTGGATTCCAACCGCAACTGGGCCCCAACAGTAGTCCATACATTGAAGCCCGCATTGGTTTGGTTCTTATTAGAGTTGCCACGAATAGTGAATTGGCCGAATACAGAATACCGAATATTCGGCAATGCGGTCGGCCGAAGCGCCGAATATTCGGCCGACGAATATTCGGCACGAAATTCATGCTTGTCGGAGGCGCGTTAGCTGGATTAAGACAAGTCGCAACCTGCTTTCCTCGTTGCGTAGGCGCGGCAGGCGACGAGGGGTGGAGCGGGGTGCAAATAAACACAACACATCGTAGGCGAGTATTGTTTCAATTGCGAGTAAATCACGTCACGGAACGCTTTGTCAGTCTAAAAATAATACATAAAATAAAACTTAATTACTATTTTGCTAAGAAGTTTGTTCCTTAGTTCATTTTCAATTGTTTATTCGTTAAAAGGCTTATAAAATGACACCAGTTAATAAAAAATCTCCCATATGGGAATATTATGAGATTTGTGAAAATAATAAACTGGCCCAGTGTTTGCTATGTAGCATCAAGATCTCGAGAGGCGGAGAAGGAAAGAAAGCAAGTAAGTAAAACCTCAAGTTAATTTAATAGTTTTAAATAGTTTTATTCACTTAATACGTTTACGTAGGAAGGTGGTTAACTGGTTACGTCTTAAACTACTTATTTACTTGTTGTTGTACTATACCTACTTGTAGATAGTTACAAAAGAAAGGTGATTATTTTTTTATTACCCAAGTTAATTTAATAGTTTTAAATAGTTTTATTCACTTAATACGTTTACGTAGGAAGGTGGTTAACTGGTTACGTCTTAAACTACTTATTTACTTGTTGTTGTACTAT